>JACCGJ010012091.1:0-113077 GCA_013407085.1 Atriophallophorus winterbourni
GCGACGAGGGTGTCAAATCCTGTTCTCTCGAGCAATCAACCCCTCAACTAGAGGACATACCAATGTATGAAACTCACGAAAAACCACAGTCGTCTGAATCTTAGGCAACACTTTTTCAGTGAAAGAGTGGTAAGCTTCTGGAACAAGCTGCCTGACGAACTAATAGCTTGCACATCAATAGGGCTTGTGGCTCGGGCTTTTCCAGACTTTTTCCGTGACTATGCAGGTTGTCTGTGTCAGAATTGTCCATCTTTTGTTCATTTAACATTCATGGTCTTGACACAATTTAACAATATCCTGTTAATACTGCCTCGTTTTAAATGTCATGTTTTAAATGTACGCACCAATTTCCATGCTAACCTCTCACGTTCTGGTGGAGAGGAACCCTTTCCGTTTTTTCCGTCGCAGCACAAAAATTCTCTCCTCTCTCTTCTTTTTTTTTCTTTTTGGGACCATCCGTGTTCTCTTTGGAGTAACTACGAAGCAGAAAGCAGAATCTTCAACCTAGGAAGCAGATACTGCTCCCCGGTGGTAAACGTAGATCACGTCGAAGCCAGCAAATGCCGTCGACATATGGAGTATTGCTAATGAATGAGGACGCTGCATAAAACTGATCCTCCCGAATCACACTATTGAGTCGCTGTTCCAAAAAACGTAGCTCCATTCTGAATTTGACACTGATTTAATTAGCAGAGACGATTTTAAATGATTCCATTTGGATCGCACCAGGCCTATTGCCTCCACTAAGAGTGGTGTGCCTCTATTAAAATCATGTTCACCTTTGACAAACTGAATTTTGCTGTTTGGCTGTTGATAAATGCTTGTCGTCCCCAACTGTGATTCTGACACTTTTCGTGCATTTTTTGACGAACTTCTTATTGAACTTGCCCCTTATAAAATCTTTTGTTCTCAATTGCTAGAGACCTCAATCACTCGAATTTTCAAATGTTTTCTCTCTTGTTTCATACGAACATTGGTCACTTTTCAACGCTTTCAGAAGTGTGCTTGGATTTCGCTCTTAAAAATGCACCACAAATTTTTCATGCTCGTAAGTCTGCCCGCATCGGGAATTCTGACCATTGTGTTATCACAATTTACCCTAAAATCTACGGAAATGCGGGACATAATTACCTGACTCCCGTAATCGTTAGAACAGTGATGCCCGTGAACCTGACAATGTTTCAGCCATGAGAAAAATGCTCAATGACACTAACTTTAATACTTTCCAGAACCTAGACGTTTCCCATGAATGTGACGTTTTAACTTCGTACCTCAATTATTGTTTCAACATTTGTTGTCCCAAACTATTTTTGACCGTCTTGATAGCTTTTTCGTCCATCAATTTGAAGCGCACCCGAAGATGGAAGGGAAAGGCATTCGAAAATCGAGATATTGTTTCTCAGCTGTCTAATAAGCTTGAAATTAAACGTTTGAGGTAGTTGTACACGAATGCAATTGAAGACAAAAACAGTGGCCAATCGTGGAACGCGCTGAAACAATTGTGGAAAGGAATTTCCTTCTATCGCCAGATATTAATACTTCAAACGAATCTTTCCACTTGCCGTTGATGCTGATACACACCTATTTTATTTTACCCCCGTCTTCATCTTTAACACACGTGCACATCGGAAATGGTATGCGCTGATTCCGCCTCAAACGTTTCGGTACATGACAAACTTTCCCCTTTAAATTAAAGAATACGCACGTGAAGTTTCTCAGTTTATCTCATCCATTTTTAATAGATGCACTAATAGATGACTGTTGGAAGCCGGTAAGAATCACTCCTATTCCCAAAAGCGATACTGGAAAGTACCGCATCAGCGTTCGTACGTTACAAATACTCAAATTACTCGACAGTGTGCTTAGACGCATGATTTTCAGCTGTCAGAACGATTATCATCAGTTTGCATAGCAGAAAAATCGGTCGACGCACTTGCAGTGTTAAAAGACCACATATCCCATTCCCTTGATTCTAAATCGAAAGTCGTAACTTTGATTCCTTGATTACACTAACGCTTTCAACGGTGTTGTGAAGTCCTTGTTTAAAAATCTTTCTGACTATGGTGTCCCTCTGACCATACTTCACTGGATAGCCTCCTACTTAAAAGACCAATATACTGCAATATACTGTCGTGAATGGCAGTTTCCCATTTGATCGAGACAGCTCGCAGTCATGTAGGGCGCAATTCTTCCTCCCTTCTTATTTGCTGTTTACACTTCCGATCTTCCGTGTTTTCATTTCATCATTACTCTCAAATACATTGACGAGGTTGTCATTGCTTTGACCACCATAGACGTGCTTCAGAAAGAATTATGAATAACATTGGCCAGTGGTGATCCTCACTCGGCTTATCATTAATTCCTCAACTTGGTTGGTCACTTAGTTAAACACTGCTGCCAGGAATTCCTTGGGTCTTCATTAATGGATCCGAGTTCAACAGAACTAATTACATGGTTATTACAAAGTTTCAACCGGACTCATCACGTGACGGCTATTTTGCTATGCCATACGACTGCTTTCCCTATTTTTCCAACCTAATGTAGTTAGACATTTTGTTTTTTTCATAGATTATTCCCCACTTCACGTATGTATGAAAGCACAAGCCTGATCCAGGCAAAGTGCCGCTAGTCAGAGACTGCACGTGGGCGATATTACTGTCAGGTTGCCCAAGCCTAGACAATTATGAGAAATCAAGAATAAAGATAGCAGTGACTCCAGCGTGTTCCAGCATGCTAGTGGCCAATCAATTTAGAACGGTGTTAGCCGCACAGCACAGAGGTACTGCACAATTGCACATCCGTGCAAATAACTCTACATAAACGTTTGCTACTAGCAACCAAACACAGAAGTCAATACTGTGAGAGGACTAACAGAAATCACTCAATGCTCAGTCCCGATGGAATTACATTGAACGAATAAAGACCAATCTGATGCGAGTTGACTTCGGTCTAATTGAAAAGAACTTCCTAATGACCAACAGGCATCATGGTTATGACAAGACTGAGAGATGCCTCTAGCGAGTTAATTCCAGATATAATTGTTAAACGACACTTCCCTGAATTTGACAGATTGGTCAATCATTTCATCCGAAATTTCAACTCACTGCATGAGGTCCTAATGGCTTGCAAATCATTCTCATCTACGCGAAATCAATATGTCGGCCCTTATTCGAGAACTGAATAATTCTTTCGTCTCTTAGCTTGCTCATTATTTGGTGATCAATCGGAAGTTATTCTTGATCTGAGACGACTGACAGTGTGAGTTTCCAGACGGAATCCTCTCCCCCCATTTTTACGTAACGTTTCGGAAAAGTATTTTGTGGTTGAATAAATATTATTGCTAAAAATTGGTGTACACAAACAGTTATTTTCTTTTTCTGAGTAATGTGAAAAGCTCGATCGCTAATGACACTTAATGACGTGGACTAGTAAGATAAAGGTCGCCGTAGTTAAGATCAGTGACACATATTCTGTGTTGTGTCAAAAAGACAAACCGAATAATTGTTATAGAACCTTACGCGGTTTCAGAAAAACATCGTATGATGAACATACAAAAATAAGTTGCTTTTTACACGCATTTGCATACTTCGCTTGCCTGGTTATTTTTTCACGAGTTTGAATGTGCTGTTTGAAACTGTCTTAAGAGGTATATGTGCGTAGGAAATTACTAGCCTAAATCCCGACAAAGTGCCGTAGACGCAAATGGGCTGAGATACTGTCGGGTTACCCAGGCCTAGACAGACATAAGAAAGGGGAAGCGACTTTGAGGCTCTAGCGTGTTTAGATATACAGCTCATCACCGATGGAAAATCAGTTTAGTACGGTTAGCTATATGGCACAGAAGTTATTATGTTATGAAAGCCTGATCCAGGCAAAGTGCCGTACAGTCAGAGACTGCAAGTGGGCTAAGGTACTGTCAGGTTGCCCAGACCTAGACAAATACGAGAAGGAAAATGGCACAGAAGTACTGCATGTTAGCACATCTGTGCTCAAGACCTGAGTTTACAATGTACATCCATGATCACAATCGATTGAGAAGCCAACAGCTATTTATTAAACGGTAATAGCAAACTACAGTGGAACCCGGGTACAACGAATCGCTGGGGAGAGAGTAAAATGTTCGTTATAAGCGGAGTTCGTTGTAAGTAAAACGCATTGTCAGACATGTAATTTTGCCGCCGTTTTTCTGTACACGTGTAAACAAGTGAAGAATGTCTTACTTTTGTGTTTCTGCATGCGTGTAATCCATTTGATGATTAGATGATGCCACAGCACACGGATCACAACATTAAATCCAAGTTCATGTTAATAATAGTAAATTTATTCTAAAACGAAGCAGTAAAAACATCTTACACACACTGACAGTCCAATCTCACGCTTTCATGAAGTAGCTGGCGATGCTCTTTTGTTTAAGTTTTAACATCGCCACCGCCTCGATCTCTCTCACCACAAATTCGAATTATCTTTCGACGTCTCTTCCTTCTATCCTAAAAATCGCCTGCAGAGATCAAGAGCACTCCTGACATCTTTCACAGACGGAGCTACCAGTCAGAGAATTCACGCGATTTTTTTGTGCGTGCTTGCGTGCGAGTCAGTTAGTACACTGTAGGCCAGGCTGCCTGTCTCGCCAAGCTGTGTCAGTTCTATTCTTAACGCACTGCAGGCTACTCTTGACGGAGCGTTGTGGATTAAAGGCAAGACAAAGCGAGTTCGTTGTATGCTTGAACTTTATTGAACAAACATAGATGTCGGGAACGTGTACAGTGTTCGTAATAGGCGAGATTCGTAACGAACAGATTCGTTGTACGAATGTTTTAAATAGGCTTACAAAGAAGGAATTTATTTGGGAAATCATGGTGTGTTCGTTCGAAGCGGGAATTCGTTGTAAGCGAGTTCGTTGTAGGTGGGTTCCACTGTATAACGGTAGTCGAGTGGTGCTGGGGACGCCGCTTTGTACCCAAATCCCCAAGAACCTTCATTGAAGCCGACTCATCCTCCAGGAGATAGTCGCACAAAAGTAAAGTAAGTATAACGGTGGTGCGGATACCGTGGGCCCTGGAAAACTGATGGCATCTATTTTTTGATTACTGCAAAAGATAACCGGAATAATTCAAAAAAGCTTACAGCAAAACCGCCAGTGAAGACGATTTTGAGTGTAACGAGCTATCGCTATATCGAATTGGGGAAACACCATTAGAGATATTCCCTCGGTAGAAAAAAGTTCTGTGATGTGTACCGGATAAGATACACCAGTTTTGTTCCCAACAAATGCGGCGATGCTAAAAAAAACTGTTTTGGTATTAGCTGTTTACGCATTCAAAAGTAGTGAGCTCCAAACATATAGAAATATGCGGACAACAGCGTGCTAAACTGAAATGCCACTGGTAGTGAGCTGGAACACGCTCCTTATCTTGTCTCATATATCATATCTGTCTAGGCCTTGACAACATGACAGTATCTCCGCGCCTTTCGTCTGGATCAGGCTTGGTTTCATACCATACCATGCTGTAGGTTTGCCCACGCGTATGTGATTAACGGCGGCAGTGCGTTCCAACATTATGATCAATACACGTAGCGAGTTGTAGCAGGGTCTACAAGTTTTGTGCGATTGCACGACGGTGCATATAGCCAGCTCAGCATAAACAGTTTCACCACCCTTGTGTTATTAAAAGTGTTACGTGTTAGCAAAGTTATTTTGTTGAATGTACGATAGTACCAGCTGACACCAATGAAAATGCAAGATTGATCAAAGCACGGTTGCCAAGATATCCAGTCATAGGCAAAAAGTAAAAATAAAATGAGATAACAGTTTTTCCACACGCAACTCAGTACCGCTGGCAAAATAATTAAGCGTGGTGCTACCATTGTAGTACAGAATAATTAGTCGAATACACGGGTAAGTGGATTGTTTTTTTCTACTTATCATGAGCCATGGTAAAAGAAACCATGGATCAAACATGGTCATATATAAAGAATGTATGTATGTATGAAAGCACAAGCCTGATCCAGGTAAAGTGCCGCATAGTCATAGACTGCACGTGGGCGATATAACTGTCAGGTTGCCCAAGCCTAGACAGATATGAGAAATCGAGAATAAAGATGGTAGTGTGACTCCAGCGTGTTCCAGCATGATAGTGGCCAATCAATTTAGCACGGTGTTAGCCGCACAGCACAGAGGTACTGCACGATTGCACATACAAGTAAATAACTCTACATAGGCATTTGCTATTAGCAATTAAACACAGAAATAACAGAAATAACTCAATGCTCAGTCCCGACGGAATTACATTGAACGAATAAAGACTAATCAGATGCGAGTTGACTTCGGAAAGGCTTACAAGCGAATTTTGGCTTCATTGACAGAGGAAGCAAACACTAGTTGTCAACGCGGTAGAATTGCAATTTTTGATTCCCCATTTATAAATTTTATGCCACGGAAAAAAACAGTAAACACCAAAATTTCGTTATTTTATTTATGCTGTCACACCAGCGAGTCGAGCTTGCGTACGTTTCCATACATCGAGTGGACCATGTTCCGGTAGGTATTTTGCATTTACACCATCAGAAACAAGCCTTCCTTTTCGCATCATTTCCTGAAAATTAGTTCTGGGCCATTTAGTAAAGCCCCAATTTCTGGAGACCGCGATCTGAAGGGGTAAAAATTAGGCTTATAGCAGCGTTTGCTTAAATTTCGCAACATTTATGATATTAACGAGCCGTCGCTTACCTTTTGCCTTCCAGGAAACTTCATTTTAGCCCTGCGGAGCGCTTCGATGACCTGGACTCGGTGCTGATCCCGAGCACGAACTGATAAAATGATTTGTCCGATGTCAACCCGAGCGACTAGGCCTTGAGGTTTTCCAAAGGCACCTCTCATACCGGTTTGTAAACTAGATAGAACACGCACATAGACAAATGATTTCCTTACCGATCAGCACCAGCACACGATAACATTTTGTTGATTCTTGTAACATGGAATGGATGTACACGGACTCGACCATGAAAATTTTCTTTGCCACAGTGCTTGAGAAGATACTTATTAGCACAAATACGGGCAGCTTCTAGCGCTTCGCTAGATAGCTGTTCATATTCATCGGAGATCAAATGAACACAGAGGGGAAAATCCATAACATCAGCTCGTTTGCGGCCAAGATCATAAATCCGAATTTTCGGGTCAGGAACCCCTCGACAAAAACGAGACTTTGGATATGGTTTATTTTTGCAATAGCGATAACTGCGTAATAAAACTAAGTCACAAATAGGTACCTACCATCTAGCAGGACGGCGACCCATCGCGAGGCACGATAATTTTGTTTGAAATAAGCGCCAAAATTTACTTTGGTGAGCTTAAACCGTTTGACTTGGAATTTCAAGAGTCCAATAAATTATTACAGTGTAGGATTTGGGAAAGGCTGTAGAAACCCTAAAATTACATAGGACGTGGGTCATAAATTTGAAGCTGATTAAAGTTGACGGTTCAAGGGCGACATGTTGCACGTTCAGAGCTCAGTTCAGTTTAGTCGACACTGGACTGTAAATGGCTGGTAAGCCAATCCAGCATCCAGAATTTCTGTCGGTGTGAAAGCTTCAAAGGAGTGCCCACTACGGCTAAAGTTGGTTCATTGTTCGTTGGTATCGGCGTTTGCATTGATACGTCAGTTGTTTTCCAGGCTATCCTTCGGCGATTGTCCATCTTTACTCGATTTAGTGCTGACTAACGAGGAACTGATGGTAGAAGAAATTCATTATGAACCGCCCTCAGGGAAGATCGACCATGTCGTCCTGACATTTTTTTCGTTTCTTACGCCGAATTCCTTGACGAGAAGGTACCCCTGTTACGGGTAGTTACGGACTACAAGGCGTTTCAAGAAATTGTCACTGCTAACAATTTCAACTTCATGTTAAATGGCGATCCTGAGCTCACCTGGTCCAGATTTATCTCCCAGTGGCACTGTCTCCTGCAACAATCATCGACTTCCAAAACAGACAAACGATCCATCCTACGTACTTTCATTCGTAGTAGAACTCGTAAGTGGATCTGCTGCAGAAACGCTGCTTGGAGTAAGTTTCGATCGGAAGAGTGTGCGCGAAATTGGGAAGCTTATCGACAATTACGCAACCACTGTACGTCTCTAGTGCGTCAAGATAAGCTGGATTACCATAACAAGTTAACTGCACGGTTTCTGAACAACCGAAAACTGCTATACCGTCATATAAATGACAAAAGAAAAGTGAAAACTGGAATCCCCCCACTGAAAATTGAAGGCGGCTCCACATCGACTTCTATGGAAGCCGCAAATACACTGAAGGATCACTACATGCCGGTATTCCAGAACTGCCAACCATTTTCGTTGAATATCACCCCACCCCCACCTAGACTCTCTACTATTCTGTTCACCGCTGAACGTGTATATAAAAAGATCATGCAGCTCCGTGAAAATTCATCACCTGGAGTAGACCGGATTACACCGGATTACACCGAAAGCATTGCGTGCGGTTGCTGTGCAACTTTGTGAACCACTTTCCATGTACTTCCAACGTCTGTTCGATATCTCCCATGTTCCCGAAGATTGGAAACAGGGGATCATAACCCCGATATATAAAGGTGGAAACCGCAGTGATCCTGCAAATTACCGCCCAGTCACTCTGCTCCCCGTGCTTTCTAAAGTCATGGAATCGATCGTGTCCGACGAGTTGATGACTTTTATGGAGAACGAAAACGCTGTCGCTGTCGAACAACATGGGTTTCGTCGCGGACACTCCTGTACGACAAACCTGCTTTTGGCCCGCGACAGCTGGACCAAAGCTGTCGACGCAGGCTATGGTGTTGATGCAATCTACCTGGATTTCTCCAAAGCTTTTGACAGCGTAAACCACGCTATTTTACTACAAAAGCTTGCTCTTCTTGGAATCGGTAATCCACTTTTCTCTTGGATAGCTGAATTTCTCCGTGCCAGAACACTCCACGTTCACGTCAGACAATCACTTTCTGATTGTTTTTCAATACAATGCGGATTACCCCAAGGTTCTGTACTCGGCCCGCGCTTGTTCTTGATGTTCATTAACGACATTGGTGAATGGGTGAACTCACCGTTTTTAATGTTCGTAGATGATCTCAAACTCTGGCGAATCCTCTGTTCCCCAAATGACTGTGACGAATTGCAGATGGACCTCGACTCACTCAATAGTTGGGCAATTATGAACCAGCTACCTTTCAATCCACTAAAATGCCGATCTCTCCACATTCGCAACCCCGGTGAACCTAGGTATCAACTAGGGGGTACCGAAGTTTCGGTAAGTATGCAAGAGAAAGACCTCGGCATACTGGTTCAAAGTGACCTCGGGTGCTCTGCTCACTGTTCATACGATTCCTTAGTCGCGAATCGAAACCTAGGCCTTCTAAAACGAGTCTTTGGTTCTTTCGACCGCAGCCTTTTCCCCTCACTTCTTCACGCGTACGTCAGACCTCACCTAGAATACGCTGTGTCCGTCTGGTCCCCGTGGTTAAAGCGCGATATTCACATCCTGGAACAAGCTCAACGGAGATTCACCAAAATCGTCAAAGGGCTTAGTTCGATTAACTATAAAGATCGCCTAAAGGCAATTAATTTGTTTCCCATGAGTTACCGCCGCATTCAAGGGGATCTGATTTTGTTTTTCCTGATTCTCAAGAATGCCAAACACCCGTGCTTCAGACCGCTTTCGATGGCCCCAAGTTCCGGAACCCGGGGACATGTCTTGAGGCTTGCCCGTCTACCAAGTCGGTTAAACTGCCGAAAGTTCTTTTTCTCAGTCCGCACTCCTTCTGCCTAGAATGATTTACCGTCTTTCATTGTAACCTCTCCTTCCCTTGCTATTTTTAAAGAACGCCTTGACTCTTACCTATATCTTTCTCAGAAAATTTGAATTTAACTTCGCACATTTCTTTTTGTTCCCAATGCTGCACCCATTTTCTCTTTTCCAGACCTACATACGAATTGACGCCAATCCATCCTCCCCTGTATTGACTAGCCTGTGCTTCCTCTGACCCCACCATTTACGGAACTTTGGTAACCGAAACCCAATTTCATGGACTCCACCCGATCCCTTGTGCTGACTATCCTGTGGTTCTATTTCAAGCTCTCAGCTTTTTATACCAAAATATACTATTGACTATTGACTATTGACAATTGGTTCCAGTAATTGTAGCTGCGAATGGGAAAAACGGAAAGGGTTTCTCTTTGCAAACCTGGTTTTAGGTTGGCTATGGAAATTTTTCGTACATTTGAAACATGACATTTAAAACGAGGTATTATATAATTGTATTTTTTTAAATCTGCTTGCTTGTTCCGGAAGCTTACCAATCTTTCTCTGAAGAATATTTGCTTATATTCAGACGGTAGTGATTTTTGCGAGCCTTAATGTATGTTTTCTTGTTGAGGGGTTGATTGCTTGATAGAATCGTATTTGACAACCTTCTCCGCCTAGGCCTTTCAGGATTTTGAAGGTTTCTAATGGGTCATCCCATAGATGCCGACGCCGAAGTGAGAAGAGACTTTAATAAATTAGAAGTTCCTCTTAGGGTTTCACATACATGCCTTCATGTATTTTGGTAGCCAGACGTTCGACTCTCTCTAGTAATATGTCTTTTTGGAAGAAGGGGCTCTAGGCTTCCTGAAAATCGGCGTATTCATAGATTTATTCATAGATAATGTGCGTGTGAAATGCGATGATTTACAAGACCCAAAATAATGTACGGCGGGTCGGATGGTTAAAAAATATCAAAATATTGTTAGAGATTATTGTCAAACGTAAAAAATTAAGTTGTAAATGTGGATATCTAGTGATTTCTTGAAAACGTCAAGGGTTCCGAATTGCAAAACCTGCGTACGTCAAGAGTCAATAGTTAATAGTCAATAGTTTTATTGTGGTAATAAAAGCTGATAGCTTGTAAGAAACCACTGGGTGGTGTGTAAAGATGGTCGCACAAAGCGTGCTAAAAAGCATACATGATGAGAGAAAAACGGGGGCAAATAGGCCTTATAGCGGGCCATGTTCGCGTATATCATACACCTTGATTGGACATTTGTGGATTTTATAGGGAGAAGCGTCAGCCCAAGACACATTCCCACCACGTCATCCAGTGCATAACGGACGTGCGGACGGTTGCTTTAGCGTGAGCAACGTTGATGCTCGTAAAATGTCCCATAATTGCTCATTTGCGCGGTACGATTAACTTGGTTGTATTTCCCACGCTTTGCTATAAAATCATTAAGATTTTTCGCTATTCTATGAAATTACTGTAAAATAGACTAACTATTTTACCTTAATATTAAAAGCAAATCGTTCAATATATTTCGTGCTGATCAATTACGCTTGTAACTAAATCAGTCTATAACGTTCAACGACGGGATAATACTTCAAATGCACAGTCAGGTCTGCTTGACCTGATACCTGGTGTCCATGTATAAGATGAGTTGTCCTTCAACGAGGCTGAGATGTATGTCGCACTTATCCATGTTCGGGTCAACAAATCTGAGGAACCAGATGACATCTACTCAATTATGCTTAAACATCTTGCCTCAGTGCTTACAGAACGGTTTTGCCAGCTCTTTCATTCATGCCTGCAACTGGGAGTTGTTCCCAGTAAGTGAAGGGAAGCCATAGTCGTGTCAATACACAAGGGTGGTTGCAGGTCAACTTTTGGGAACTATAGACCTGTCAGCCTGACTAGCATCATCTCAAAAGTACTAGAAAAAATATTGCGTGAAAAAATCTGTCAGCATCTTTGTCGGCATTCTCTTTTGAGTGTAACTCAACATGGATTTTTTAAGGTAGATCCTTCCTGACTAATCATCTTAGTTTTCTCGATACTGCAACTAAAATGCTGTACGAAGGAAAGCCATTCGAAGCACTCTACTTAGATTTTAGCAAAGCTCTTGATACAGTAAGTCACCGCATTCTAGAGATCAAGCTAGCAGCAAAGGGCATAGAGGGTAGTGTATTTGTTTGGATAAAAGCATTCCTTGCAGGTAGGACATTCAGAGTTCGGGATGGATCCACGCTGTCTAGCCAAACTGACTTAATCAGTGGGGTCCCTCAAGGTTCGGTACTCGGTCCTCTTCTATTTTTTAATTTTTCTTAAAACCTGATCTCACACCAATGCAACGGAGATTGAGGTTCCATAAGCGTACAGTTACTACTCAATATTTAATAATAATAATAACAATGTATATTCTTGGATACACCAAGTCATGCCATGCATGATCATTTGTTTTCATGAATAAGTACATCAAATAAAACGGTAATTATACAAATGTTAAGGTCAAATATAAATACATTTTTTTGTTAAAAACCGTAAAAAATAGTTGGATAACATTTGTACAGATGGTAGGTTGTTTAAAACATGAAGTTGATCGAATAACGGAAAAAATAAAGATAAAGGTTCATGTTTTTAACGAATACGACAGTAATTGTTTAAAATGGGTTGATTACAGTTTGGGTAGTTCTGGACCGCAATGTTTATTCATGTATGATGTTCCAAATGCAACTTCAAACGCAGATAATTGTATAGGGAGTTCACTTCATCGGGTCACGGAGATATGAGTTGCATCGCCCTTTCAAGAATTGTGAGGGTGTATTTTGTTGAATTTCAACAATTCTGAAAAGTAAATTCTCAAGAAAAAAGTTATGTTTCACTTTAAAATTTTTATTGCTTAAAAAAATTATCTATAGTTGTATTAATTAGAAATAGCTTACCTAATGTTTCCGGAGATGAAAAAGAGCTGAGTTGCTTTTTGAATTCAGTTTGTGAAGTGCTCAATCTCATATTATTGGGAAGTAAGTTCCATGAACGAGAATATTTATATATAAAGAAATCTTTTCGTATACGATTGTGGATTTTCAGTATACTTATTTTGTTTTTGTGTCGAAGATTATATACTTCAGAGTTTTTGAAATCTAATTGTAAATCAATGTCGATCATATCTTTTTTCAATATTCTGTAAAAGAGTATAAGCGCATGCGGATCCTGATCTTACTGTCCCTACCTGATGAGTGCAAACAGCACGAAAACGGTCGTGGGGTGTGAATGACGGAAAACCATGCAAATGAATATTTAGTATAAGATTTTGTTTTATTCTTGGAAACCATAATGGGTCCAATCCTAGGATCTGACATCTTTCCTTATATGAATGCTTATCCAAACTGGTGGTAATGGATCGTGTAAAAGACCGAGTAATGTTACTAGATATAATGTTGCAGTAATCTAATAAAGGTAGTGTATGTAACTTGTAAAGTTCCAGCTTGCACTGGGGCAGAGAGATGAATCTATGAAGTAAACATATATTCTTTTTTGTTTTAGAAATTAAGTAGCAAATTTGTTCATGAAATGTAAGTGATCCAGAATATCGATAACGTAAATCACGTACACATTGTGCTGGTTGTAGTGGTGTATTATTTAGGATAATCGAATCTTTAGGTATGATACAGTTGAAATTTATAAAAGTTGATTTATTAGTGGAGAACTCAAGACCGTTTCGAATACTCTATCGAAGTAGAGCATCCAGGTCTTGGTTCAATTTTGATATAAAGTCGTTAGTCTGGTTAGATGGAAAGGCGATGACGACTTTTATATCATCTGCAAACAAAAAGATCTTACAGTGTGTTATGACAGATAGTATATCGTCGATAAATATCAAGAAGAGTAGTGGACCTAGAACGCTTCCTTGTATCACTCCGCTTGGAATTGGCAAAGTTCTAGAACGGTAGCCATTTATATCTACCGAAAAGGTGCGACCAGTAAGAAAAGATTTGAACCACGAAAGTAGGTTTCCAGTAATACCTACAGCAGATAATTTTGCGAGAAGTAGATTATGCGGGACCCTGTCGAAGGCTTTCATAATATCAATGAATACAACTATGACTCCAAGGTTTGAATCTAGTGATTGTGTCACGTAATTTAAAAATTCTAGTTGACAAGTGACGCAAGATTTTCTGTTGAGAAATCCGTGCTGGTTTGATATGAAATGGTTTGGTGTCAATTATGCTAGGGTAGCCTGTCTGACAAGCTTCTCAAATATTCTAGCTAGAAGTGGTGTGTGATTAATGGGTCGATAATTGGTAACCGTATGTAGTGATCTGGACTTATGTCGAGGAATAACAACAGAATGTTTCCATTCTATGTGGAAGGTTTCTGGTTTGATAGACTATTGAAGAGATTAAGTAGTAATAAGAAAAAGTCTTCAGATCCCATTTTGCACATTGCTGGTACTAAACCAGTTTCATCAGGTTTGTAGGAGATTGTAACTTGATTACATGCTTTACGTATGTCAGAAAAATTGATTGTAATTGTGTCTAACGTATTGCATGAAGGGTGTATGATTACCTCTGAATAAGAGTTGTTATTATATGAAGCATTGATAAATAGAAGAAAATCATCGCAAACAGCAAAAGGCTCATTTACTACTGTGCAATTATTACCATGTTGATCCTGTTTAATTATGTAGTTTATCTTTTCCGAATTTCCCGATGTCCTAGCGTTCATTAATTTAGATAATAATAATCATTAAAAACGAAGATTGGACTGAATTTTTCATTTCTGACAATCTTAATGCAACCTCCGAAATCTTTCATAATAAACGTGTTAAGTGACTACAAAAATCTACTATCAGACATGCTAGACGCCCCATACTGAGTAACACTCATAAGTTACAAAAACGCATTGCTTATTTGACATCATATGCTCGTAATAAGCATGAGATCTCTTACCTTCTGCCTGCGTATGAACTATCTGACACACTAGTACAAATTATGAACCACGAACTGATTTCTGATGAATCTACAGCTTTCAAATCCAGTAAAAAGACAGAAAGCATTATCTAAATTAATGAACGCTAGGACATCGGGAAATTCGGAAAAGATAAACTACATAATTAAACAGGATCAACATGGTAATAATTGCACAGTAGTAAATGAGCCTTTTGCTGTTTGCGATGATTTTCTTCTATTTATCAATGCTTCATATAATAACAACTCTTATTCAGAGGTAATCATACACCCTTCATGCAATACGTTAGACACAATTACAATCAATTTTTCTGACATACGTAAAGCATGTAATCAAGTTACAATCTCCTACAAACCTGATGAAACTGGTTTAGTACCAGCAATGTGCAAAATGGGATCTGAAGACTTTTTCTTATTACTACTTAATCTCTTCAATGGTCTATCAAACCAGAAACCTTCCACATAGAATGGAAACATTCTGTTGTTATTCCTCGACATAAGTCCAGATCACTACATACGGTTACCAATTATCGACCCATTAATCACACACCACTTCTAGCTAGAATATTTGAGAAGCTTGTCAGACAGGCTACCCTAGCATAATTGACACCAAACCATTTCATATCAAACCAGCACGGATTTCTCAACAGAAAATCTTGCGTCACTTGTCAACTAGAATTTTTAAATTACGTGACACAATCACTAGATTCAAACCTTGGAGTCATAGTTGTATTCATTGATATTATGAAAGCCTTCGACAGGGTCCCGCATAATCTACTCCTCGCAAAATTATCTGCTGTAGGTATTGTAAATGTGAATTTCACATTTAAGTTTGGTAAATTTTGGCCTGCCTGGATTCCAATTTCTTTGTGCTTCTATCGAATTGTACACATTTATTTTTTGTTGCTAACATTTACTTTTCTGAAAGATTCCTTACATCGTACTTCCTCTTCATATTTTGTTTTAATCTTTCCCGCCATTTTTGTTGGTTCGCAATTTACTTGATTGGACTTGCGTCATATTTTTCGCACATAGACGCTCTTAATTGTTATTGAAATTATTCCCGGATCTTCAGTGTTGAGTTATTTTGTATATTATTGTATATTTGTTTTAGTACCGCATTTTTATAGAGCAATTGTTTAGCCAATATATTGGTTTTGCTTTGATTGGACAATTCTGCGCGTATCTCTAACCGGGTTTTGAATCGAGTATAGATAGCAATTTTGAGCCAATTGGATATCGTCCCCAAAAGTACTCTATTGTACTTTACAGGTATTACTGGGAACCAACTTTTGTGGTTCAAATCTTTTCTCACTGGTCGCACCTTTTCGGTAGATATAAATGGCTACCGTTCAAGAACTTTGCCAATTCCAAGCGGTGTCATAAAAGGAAGCGTTTTAGGTCCACTACTCTTCTTGATATTTATCAACGATATACTATCTGTCATAACACACTGTAAGATCTTTTCGTTTGCAGATGATATAAAAGTCGCCATATCTTTTCAATCTAACCGGACTAACGACTTTATATCAAAATTGAACCAAGACCTGGATGCTCCACGTCAATGGAGTTTAACGATACACCTCAATGCGCGTTGGATTTAGGACGGGATAGATCGCTTGGAAAGGGAAAAGAGAGAATTAGAGGAGAACAATTTGATAGCTGGCAAGAGCAGCAGGCCAGAACGGAGCGGGACGACAACAACCGAATTGCAGCCCTCAATGAATATCACCCTCGGACTACCCAAGGTTGAATTATCATACTTTGATGGTAATCCAATTGACTATTGGAAATTTATGAGGCAATTTGAATGTAACATTGAATCGCGGCTTATGGACCGGCACAACGATTTTTATATCTGATGTTTTATTGCCGTGATAAGGCTAGTAAAGCTATCGACGTTTGCGTCATGCTGCAACCCACTGAGGGTTGTATGAGAGCAAAAACCATACTGCGAGATATGTTCGGTTTACCGAATGTCATTGATCGGTCTACAAGGGATGAATTGTTCGGAGAAGCCAGAACGCTTTCAGAGAAGGTAGATGGTTTATCTGAATTGGCAATAAATATGGAAAATTGCCAAATTATGCTGACACAAATGAAGTGCGAGACCGACTTGAATTAGGTCAACACTTTGGAAGGTGTTGTAAGGTGCTTACCTGTAGCCTAACAGCAGCAGCGGGCCGATGCTGCCGACGCGATTACGGCTGACGGTTAGGATGTAAACTTTGAACGACTTTCCGAGTTTGTTTCTCGTAAGGCAAGAGTTGCTAGAAGTCGATTTGGTCAGCTTTGTCGCCCTAACACGACGCAAAATTCAGCAGCCCATGCTTCAAATGTTTGCGATTGAAGGAATGTCAATGCTACCTTTGTTGGCAGATCCATAAACAGCTTGGAAAGCTGTAATTGAAAGGGACCGCACAAATTACATCAATGCATCGAATTCAAGAATCTCGACGTAAGGAGTCGTTGGGATCTGGCTAAACGGGTATCGGCTTGCTTTCTCTGCCTTCGGCAGTTCCATAGGTCTGCCAATTGTATGAGTGGATCTCGATGCACTGCATAAAAATTGTGGCGGTCGGCACTACATGCTCCTGCATAACGATCAACCGGCAAGAAATCCGCCGGCAAACATCAATTGCGGTCACGCGGCATTAAGTGCCAGGATATGTTTAGGATCCGTGCCTGTCAAGATCGGAACGTCGTCCGGACTTATTGACGCATTAGCGCTCCTGGATGGTGGTTCAGATGCCACCTTAATTCTTAGTGAATTTGTTAAAAAAATACAATATGCCTATTGCCCTGCTCAGGTGTCGCTTACAGCTTTGGGCCATCAACGGGTAATAAAATGCTCCCGTCTGAACTTAAATATTCTTTCTACAGATGTTGGAGAATTCATTCAGGTTTCGAATGCTTACACCGTAGAAACCTTGCCGCATGTGTCCCAATAGTCAACTAGCGCTCTGCGTGAACGCTATGATTATTTAAAGGGCGTTGAATTATTTGACGTTCATGATCAGCCGGTGACAGTGCTGATTGGTTGCGACGTTCCTGAAGTACACTCTGCGTAAAAACAGCGGCTCGGTGGAAGAGGCCGTCCGTTCGCAACGGAGACATTGCTGGGTTGGATATTGCAGGGGCCTGCGTGTAAAACGTCTGAGGATAATGACCTTTGTGTTGTCGGTTGTGATCAGGAAGCTGAGTTACCGGACACTGAATTAGCTCAGTCGGATTTTGTGACCGAATTTCCCGACACTAATTCGGATCAGATGGAGACTAAGCCTGGCTCACCTGACACCAAATCAGCCAAAATGAATAGTAGGCCTGGTTCACATGACAGTGAATCAGCCGAAGTGGGGGCGACAGATGGTCGGCGTGACTATTCATATGAGTGGCGCAAGACGTTCGGTTGTGTACCCGATGAGCCATTTGTGTTCCGGACACCGGATACACTTATTTCAATTTGCTGATTAGAGTTGTTTAGATGGCGCAAGATGTCGCTATTTGAGGATGAAATACACAAGGCTCGTTCGGCTGGGGACGCACGCATAAGCTTCTTGTAAGGAACGGTGGCAGAACCGGAGGACGTGGTGGGTCTTAGTCTGGCAAACTATTTCCCTATAAAAAGCCACATTTGTCCAATGATGGCAATGCGACGTGGCGTGTGTGACTCGCCACTAAATAAAGTCACTTGCTATTCTGGGTTTATACGTTAGGGTCCTAGGAAGAACTTGGCCAGAGGTGTAAAATGCAACTTTATGAAATTCTTCCTTTTCCTTCGTCTTTACCTTATATTTTGAAACAATTTCCAGAATCTAAATTTTGTTGATCATATTTTCCGGTATTTTATGTTTATGCTGTATTTGATGGAAAACATTTCTTTTGTTATTAAAAACTTGCATTTGTAAATCTTTTTTACACGCCCTTGGTCAATTATTTGTTTGAATTGTTCGTTTCGGCCATTGTCTGTCATTGTTGTTGAATTTGGTTGCCATTTTGGGCACTTGTAATTGTCTTGCATTTTGACAACACTTTTGGGTGTCTTGTCTTTGATAGACATTTTGCACGGCAATTTTGGCATGCGATACCCTGTAAATTGGCTGAACATCAACCCTTACAGGGAAACCTACGTGAACAGACTTTGGAAAAGGGGGGCGCTGCGGAGCAACGGACGTGCAATCCCTCGCGTGCACAACATTGATCGTTAATCGTGATTGGATTATTGACAGTGAACGAACTATCGATTAGTCATCAATCAAGATTGATAGTAAGTGCATATTGTGATTATCGTTCACTGTACAACTTTGTATTATTCATTCATTCGGCCAATAGACGAGCTCGAGTTCAATTGTGTTCTTTGACTGACGGCTGGGCCAGTGGTACACCCCACAGTTATGAGAGTTTGCACAGCATGGTACAGATATATCTCTAGCCATTGAAAACGTCCAAGTTGTTACGAGTATCCTGACTTCCTACAAGGCATCCATCGCAATTGCTTGTGTCTAGGTCACACCTGGTTCAACCCAACAGGAGATTACATAGCTGATTGATACACTCGACAGTTTGCTTCACTCAGATCCCAGCATACTTAGCTTGTGTGATTTCAACATCCTAGCCATAGATTGGCCTGTTCATATTGGTTTAGTCTCCCAGCAATCTGAAACTTTTCTCGAATGGCGAATCATGCGTTGCACTAGCACGTGAATTATCCTACAAGCTCTCGTCATGGGTGCAGTCATTGCACTATTGACTTAGTATTGCCGTCGCAGCTAGAAGCCGTTAGGTAATAAGAGTACCTACCACAGCTCGGAAAAAGCGATCACGTGATGATAAGTTTCGAAGCGATACTGCTTTTTCGCTAACCTTTTTCTTGTCCTAGACGCAATTTTGAGCTTGAAGACTTCGAAATCTTCCCTCCAGTTATCTAGCGATTCCAATATAAGGGAAAACTGGTATGGAATGTGTAAGTATCCTAATAAGGTTCAAGACAAGCAAGCTCCGCTGCAGTGCGTGAGAAGGCAGCATAGGCCGCCCTGGTGGTCTAATCGAATCTGTAGGTTTACCCGTAAACGTGATTGCTTATGGCGGCAATATAAGCTATCCCTTACTTCTGGTTCTTGAGCCCGCTACAAAACCGCTCGGAATACCTGTGTTAAATTACCGCGTGTGCTCAAACCGGATTTCGAGTTATCTTTAGCTAAAGATGCTAAGTCCAATCCGGAAAGGTTTTATAGCTACGCACAGTGAAAAGGCAAAGCCTGTGAAAGCATTTGAAATTGGAAGACGAAAACGTAGCTGAGAGCGAAATGTCTAAGGCGACTGCCTTCTTATTGTATTTCAGTAGCGTTCAACGACAGGATAATTCTTCAAATGCACCGTCAGGTCTGCTTAGCCTGACACCTGTTGTCCATGTATCAGATCAGATGTCCTCCAATGAGGCTGAAGTGCATGACGCACTTGTAGAGGTTCGCGTCAACAAATCTTAGGGACCGGATGGTATCCACTCAACTATGTTGGAAAATGTTGCCTCAGTGCTTACCGAACCATTTTGCCAACTCTTTAATTCATGCCTGCAAACTGAGAATTGTCCCCAGTAAGTGAGTGGAAGCCATAGTCATGGCAATACACAAATGTGGTTGCAGATCAACTGTTGGGAACTATAGACCGATCGGCTTGACTAGCATGGACTTAAAAGCGCTAGAAAAACTATTGCGTGACAAAATCTGACAGAATCTTACTCGGCATTCACCGTTGAGTGCAACTCAACATGGATTTCTTATGGGTAGATCCTGCCTGACTAACCATCTTAATAATAATATATATATATATATATTCTTGGACATCCAAGGCATGCAATACATGATCAGTTTATCAAAATTTGAACAGCAAAAGTAAATATAACAGTGCAAGTGACCGAAGTGAGCGGGATTGTTAAACATTTTTTTCCGTTCAATGAGGGAAATGAATATACAGTGGGTAAGAAAAATTTTCAATGTCTAATACAAATAAAATTTCATTTAAATTATGTCAAGATTTACGAATGGCAAGGATGCAAGAAACAAATGGAGAACCGAAATGGAAGGTAATTATGAAAAAGTGGTGCGAATTGTAATGAAGTTGTCATAAAAAATTGATAAATAAATTATATATGCATAAATTCCTGTTTTTACGGAAAGGTTAGTTAATAAGATTGAAAGGGAATATAAATCCATCGAAATAAGAAAATCTAAGAAATTGTGGGTGATGAGAGAAGGTGTGGCTAATAGCAGGGAGTTGGCAGTAGGGTGCTGTGATCCAATACTCTTGAAGAATTGTCGACGAAGCGAACCAAAATTTGTTCACCAGCCGGATTTTCGTTATTTGCAGGAGAATGAATCGCATACGGAACAAATCTCGGGCGAATAGTTTTCGAGCCAATTACAGTGATTGTTCGTTATTGGAAGACACTGGAATATAATGAAAGATTATCTCTCCACCAGCACGGAGAGAGGTCATCAAAGTAAAATAGTACATCATTTAAGAAATAAGAATGTACAATAAAGAAAACATAATGTTTTTTTAGTTTTTTTACGTTTTTTTATATTTTTGGTAGTTTTTTATTATTTTGCACGTTAAGATAAAAAATAAGACATTTCTAGGCCTCATGAGAAATAAAAGACAGTTATATACATAATGGTGTATAAAACATGTTATCGAAGGCGATGTTGAGACTTATAAGTGTAAAAGCATTTCTAGGGTCCGGTAACCTGACACTTGAATGGCCAATTATCCAGAGAATACTATCTGATCTCATGATATACTAATATATGCAGATATATAAGCAGATAACGGTTAAGGATATGGTCATATGATAAAAATGATTGGTAAACGCACGGTCACGATAAAGATGTGTAGCAACATATCTAGGGTCCGGTAACCTGACACTTGAATGGCCAGTTATCCAGAGAATACCATAAGACATCATAATATACTGATATGTGGAGAAAGATGTGAAATTAGAAACCTGGGATCCCATGAGAGTATAGAATATCTAGAGAAGAGTTTATCTTAAGGATTTGGAATAGTGATTGAACGGTAAGAGTTTCTACAAGCGTTTTAAGTTTTCCTGTAGATGTGCACATACGGAAATGTAGAGGAAGAGAATTCCAAAGTTGTGCATATTTAATTAAGAAGAAGTTACGTCTAACTTTAGCGCGAGGCAAAGGGATATTTAATAGTATTGTTCGATTGCGCAGATCATATTGAATATAATCGCGAAAGTGCATGCCAGAATGGAGCTCAACTCGCTGCTGAGTAATGATTCATAAGAATAGAAGCAGATTCAAACTTATTCTGCGTAGCCATAGTGGTTCGACACTCAGCAAATTACACCTTTCGTGATAAGGCAAAGCGTTAGAATAGCCCAAAGTTATTTTGGTGAAAGTACGTTAAAGTCTCTCTAAGAGAAAAGAAACACGCTTCCCCATGTGGGAATATATGAAATTACAATAATCAAGAATTGGCAGTACCTTCATTTTATATAGTGCAATCTTACTTTCGCGTAAGAGGAATTTATGGTTAATTGAACCGAATGTTTTGTCGTGCTCTCGTGAGGAGATGTCTTGCTTGCTCATTAAAGTTCAGAGAAGAGGAATACCTAAATCCGAAATCCCTAACATCTGCAGAAGGAGTTATGGTTAAGCCATTTAATTCCAGTGTGTCACAGGGGATTAAGCAGCGTGATCCCTTATGGTGTATTTTAGGCGCCGAAAATTCTACTCCCCATTGTGCGCCCCAGCTTGATAGAGATGCAAGATCAGTGTTAGGGATATCAGAGTTTGTGGCATTTCATTAGGTGGAAATGATAGGACGACTTTTATGTCATCAGCAAAGATAAAGAGTTTAGAGTGGTTCACAACACTTTGCAGATCATCAACATAGATTAGAAAAAGAAGGGGGCCTAGAACGCTGCCCTCAATTACGCCACTTGTAATCGGCTGATTAGGTGAAGCAACACCGTGAACCCTAACTGAAAAGGTGCGATTAGACACAAAACAATAAAAGCAGCTTAATCGAGGCCCATGAATACCTAAATATGATAACTTCAAAAGATGTAACGTATGTGGCACCCCATTGAAAGCCTTGCTTATGACTAGGAATACAATAATCACTGATAATCCTTGGTCTAGTGAACTGGTTATGTGATCTAAATATTCTAACTGGCACGTTGCACAAGATTTTTGCTTTAGGAAACCATGTTGGACTGAAGAGAACGCATCTGGGCCAAGGTATTCCAACAAAGATTTCTTAATTAACTTTTCAAATAACCTAGAGAGAATAGGAGTGTGATTAATAGGACGATAATTCGTAACGAGGTTCGAATTACCAGATTTTAAACGAGGGATAATAACCGAGTGTTTCCAATGGGTTGGAAAGATTCCGGATTTGAGAGAAATAATGAAAAGATTTAATAGAATTGATGAAAAATCTTCACTGCTGTTGTTTAAGATGGCTGATATAAAACCTACACCATCGGACGTGTAAGAAATATTACTTCGACGGGAAATATCTTTTACTACTTTTAAAGTCAAAGTTAGGGAGTCAATAGTAATTGAGGGAACTTCATTGTTTGCTGGTGGATGGTAAATGTTATTATTAAATGAGCTGCAGAGAATGAAGAGAATGCCTGACTAATTGTGGGCGGGTCAGTAGTGAATATATCCTTATTATCTTTTTGATAAATAATCGAAGAATGTCACGTTTTAATAATGGTATGCCTGTGCTGCACTGTTGTTGGCCCAGCCCGTTTGGTCAGAGAGAACGCAACCGTCACTCAACTCGTCTATTTACCGAATGCAAAGTGCATCACGAGTTAGCGAATGTGTGAATATCACAGTGAGCGAAAATCATAATTTGAATTCAAAATCGATCTTCATTGATGAATAATCAATAGTTCGTTCCCTGGCTATACAACAGGGGGCGCCCTCCTAACACCTCCCTCTTTAAGCTCGATTGTCGTGTGGGTACTGAAACACGTCTTCGATCGGCCCACCTTCTTGGTTTGCATTCTGCGGAATTAATTTGAGGTGGCTCTTCTTCCGCTGAATTTCCCTTTTTCCGGGGTCTTGAAGGTGGCGAAGGCAGGATATGGATCGTTGAACACTGATCTCTTAAAATAGTTTGTGCGGTAGTAGTCTTCGTTATGCCCCTTTTTGTTGTAGTTCTGGCATCGGTGCTTCTTGAATGGGCAATAACGCGCAAAATGTCATTCGTCACATTGGCAAAACTGGGATGGAAGCTTGGTGTCTTGATCGACACGGTGATCATTCTGCCGGCTGCTTTGCTGCTTGACTGATAACACCACCGGCTCATTCTGGCAGAAGTTTCGTTCGACTAGCGCAGTGTCACGCGACAAATTTAGTAGCCTCTGGCATTCGGTTGTTATTGACGTCATGTTGATTTTCTGATTCACATCGAGTAATGACGGTAGTCTTGTGCGAATCTCTTGATCCTTCTCAGATTGCAGACCACATACTTTTCCTGCATAAGTTACGAATTCATCGCAATCCTGCTTGATCAATTTCATGCAGTTATACCGTCTGTTAAATAGGGAAGACTGTTCGCCAAAAATTTCTTTGAAAATTGATTGAAAAATATATTTGAATCTCTTGAACCAAGATTCGAAGGTGAGACCGCTTTCTGGGTCGTAATTGAATTTGGGGATGCTGTTGATGATTGCATCCACCACTGGGTTTTGTACGTCAGTCTTCTTGTCTTGATAAATAACACTCAGTTTTTCAAAAGTGTCTGCATCAAACGGGCTTGAGCTTCTTCGAATTGGCGTTGCTGTTGCGGAAGTATTGATTTTACTTCTTCTGATGTGATTGCCATTTCGAATTGTTGGGTTCATCCCATCCCCGTCGCCAAGTTGTTATGTCTGTGCTGCACTGTTGTTGGCCCAGCCCGTTTGGTCAGAGAGAACGCAACCGTCACTCAACTCGTCTATTTACCGAATGCAAAGTGCATCACAAGTGAGCGAATGTGTGAATATCACAGTGAGCGAAAATGATAATTTGAATTTGAAATCGATCTTCATTGGTGAATAATCAATAGTTCGTTCACTGGCTATACAACAGGGGGCGCCCTCCTAACAAATAAGATACATCTATTCTTCGTAAGACAATTCAAAGACATTTTTTTGAGTCACTGCTTAAAGCCTTTATTTCTTGGCGCTCTAGGAGGCGAACTCAGAACACAGAAATCAGAACTCAGAACTCAGAAAATTGTATGGTAGAAAATGCATTAAGCTCAACAATAACTATAGGATGACAAGGTATATGGAACATATAAAAATATATAAATGAAAAAATATAAAATATCTCAAAAATCAATAGGGACACTCGCATACCGCATGGTTCGTCATAAACTCATCGAGTTTGGAAGCGAAAACCTCAACAGATTCTGATCGTGTGATTTTTTCAGGCAAATAGTTCCAAGTGAAACAAATTCTTACGGAGAAAAAATTACGACGTATATCCAATCGACAATGCGGAATGATTAAAGCTTTTGAATGTGTTCGAGTTCGAGTAAGGTCATTGGGCTTTAGCAAGTGTTTAAGGGGATGGTTGACAGAATGCATGATTTTGAAGGTCAGCATAAGGTCACTACGTATCCGCCGTTGGGTAAAATCGTGTAGGTTCAGTTTTAACATTCGCTCTGTGAAAGGCAAATTTCTGTACCGGCAGACCAACTTTGTGACACGATGATAAATCCTGTCGAGTTGTTCGATATCCTTCCTCAGCCATGTGCCAGGGCTTGGATGGAATAATCCATAACAGGACGTATATACGTGTTAATTACCCGGGGTAGGGTTTCGGGCGTAAAAATCCGGAATATTCTTTTGAGAAGACTCAAGATACGGCAAGCTTTATTGTACACCATCTGGCCATGCTTTCCAGGCTTAAGGTTAAACGAAACCCAAATACACAGATCTTTTTCTGCTGTGGTCCAGACGAAATCTTGTGTGACAAGCTGATATGTGTGGTGCAGAGATTTTCCAAGCTGCAGCATTTTAAATTTCGCAGGGTTGATTGGTAACTTATTTAACTAGACCAACGAAATAAGATGCTTAGATCCCGTTGTAATGCAGTCATTAACAGTCATTAACAGACCCGACAGGTTTCCAAATTTTAATATCAATCGCAAATAGTATCAAGTTGCATCCAATATCCTCTACTATATCGTTCATATACACCAAGAATAGAAGAGGTCTAAGCACCGAGCTTTGCGGAACTCCACTCGTGACGTCTATTTTTCTAGATAAGGTGCTGTCAACGCGAACTTGGACGTGTCTATCAGTAAGATAGTCCCTTATCCAATTTAGCAATATTCCCGTTATTCATTAAGACTCGAGATTTTTGATTAAGATTTCATGGTTGACTTTATCGAAAGCTTTGAAAATATCGATGTAGCATGCATGTACCGGCTCACCTTCGTCTAGTGCCTTGGTCCAATTCTCAAACGTTGTAAGGAGGTTAGATAAACAGCAACGATCTCTTCGAAAACCGTGTGGTGCTGCGGTCAAAATGTTTTGGTTTGCAAAATGTTCTCTTATGCGCGCAGTTACAATGCGTTCCATCAATTTAGAGATCACCGGAAGTAATGGTACCGGTCTATAGTTTTCTGTGTCTGAACGGCTACCGCCTTTATAAATAGGAGTTTTCATCCCGGCTTTCAACTGCCGTGGTATTTTTCCTTCATGTAAGCTGAGATTAAATATGCGAGTAAGAGGAGCAGTCAAACCAACGAGACACCTGCGAAGTATGGCGGGGGTAACTTTGTCTGCGCCTGGCGACTTCTTTTCGTTTAGTTGACAAAGTTCCCGCCAAACCATGTATTCGTTGATAGTCATTTCACTTAGTAATTCGAAATGTGGCGAATTTGGTGAAACTTGATACGGGATACAACGCTTGAGAAAGAAGACAAATGAGTAAACGTTGCTAAAGCATCTGCGGTATTTTGGGCAGTGTGGGTCAATCCATTAGGTGTTAGTACAGAGAAAACACCTGGTTTGATCTTTGATCGTTCATTGACTATCTTGTAGAGAAGCTTAGGATTCCTTTCCATTCTCTTAAGCAAGTTCCATTGGAATTGCATGCGATCTTCTCTTACAAAAGTCGTGACTTGATTCCGTATCTTACTGAATCGCTTCCAAGTTGCTTTCGTATCAAACTTCTTATGAGTTACCCAAGACTCTCGCTTAACAGCTAACCATTTCTTGGTTCTACTTCGAATAACAAACTGATTGTTGTAGTTGCATTTGTATGGTACAAAAACGAGTTTTCGTAAACCTTCAAATTCAGATAATTTAGAAACGAAATGTTATATGAGCCAGAATCCATTGAATCGATCTCATGAGTGTGTGCATCCCAGAGACTGATATTTAAGGATTCAAATTGTATTTTCCTTATGACTTTCGTCTGTTTGCTCGATCGTTGCGCACTACATACATAATCAAACAAAAGCACCACATGATCACTCTTTTCCCAGTGGTGCCAGGTATTGTATATCCTCTACCGCGTCTGCCTCAGGCGTTAAGACAAGGTCAAGGTTGAAGGTTGGTCAAGACCCCGCCAGCGAGTTGGCTGGTTGACGTGATTGTGAAGTGAAGCAATTTCTATGACCTCCTCGAATTTATGTTCAATCGAATGCAGGGAGTGCTCACCTCTCAAAAACAGATGCGGGAGATTAAAATGGCCAATGATCAGCAATTGCGTAGTCTGGCAGCTTGTGATGTGTTGCAAGGATTCGATTAGCTTATCATTGAATGAGCTTTCGGATGATGGCCAGCTGGTAAATGATGCCGATCGTACATTCATCTCCATTGACAAGTTTTACTGAACACCACATCGTATCAGGAAGGCTGAGGTCAGGATGATCGATGACGTTACACTGCGCTAAGCGTTCATGATAGTAGACTGCGACTCAACCACCAGATCTTTGATCGCGATCGCGACGGAGTAGTGACATTTTCGGAATCCAAAGCTCAGCATCAGTCATGCAGGGCTGGAACCAAGTCTCTGTTACTGCAACCAAATCGGGTGAAAGTCTATCACAAAACTCACATAGTTAAGCTAATTTGTTAGTTAAACACTGAGCATTTGTTTAGATGCACTTGATCGTATTTATCTTACACAATTTCGGATCGTGTAGTGTAGCTATTGGTCCGACTCGCGATGAGCCGGACCCTTTTCGTTTTTTGGGGTAACGTTTTGACTGTCAGTAACAAGATTGCAATCAGGCTGTGGTTGCGATGGTTCTCTAGGTTTCAGTGAGGGAACACGCTTGGGCACGCTTAGTCTCACATCTGGTGGAAGTTTTGAGCGGTTTGATTTCCATTCGGTATTCATAGCGATAGCCATTTCAGTCGTTAGAAAAGTGATTTTCAGAGGACTGGGCCCATTGCCTTTGTAGTTAGAGGATCTATGTATTCTAGAAGTGTCTACGACAATGGAATCACGAGATCCAATAGCACCATTGCTTCAAATCATGTTGCTTTGATTCCGATGCTGATACTACATCAACATTTTCGGGGACACCGAGAAATATTAAACTACGTGAAGTAGAGTGGTCTCGACAAGTGGATTGACCTTTCCTTTCCCACCAAGTTATGTCGGCTTGGACTCGGCAGGTCTACGTGAGGGGAGCCTTTATGCCGGGTTAAGCGCGTCATCGATGTAGGTACCAAAGCTTTCAAGCCCATGTGTGTACAGAGCTTAGTCCACTCATTGAGCTCCTGTGCTTTTCTAGCTGAAAAAAGTAGATCTATCGATTCCGGGATATTTGTGCAGATTACACTGAGAGCGATATCTGTCTTAGTAGAATGAGCGGTAACATTGCTTTTTTGGGAGGCTCGGATCTAGTAAGTAGACGACGAGGAGTCCTAGACAAAGTCTTCACAATTTTACCAGATGAGGACCTAGGTAAACAGGGTTCAGTAGGTCCATCTTTATTACCTTCGGATGAGCTATCAACACATTAAGTTGAGGGAGCAGTTATTGGTGTAGTTTTCTTTTCCTTTGTGTCCTGACCAACATTTATTTCGGGTCAAATTGCGTTGGCAAGTGTATCTACCAAAAGCGGTTCAAATGTTTCCTCATGTTATCGATAGCAATTTTCCAAAATCTCTATTCGAAATTCCAGCTTTGCCTCGTGGGGAGGATTTGTAGTCTTATCGATAGGCTGTTTACTTCGACATGCACAACATACGTAGCAAACACCGGGTAAATCAACGTTGTTAATAAAGATATGACTTCTTTCGTTAGGGCTTTATCACATTTAGTATGTATTTCACTCACACAGCCAAAACATTCAACAACGTTGGATTTGGCGCTTACCCCTTTGTTACACATTTGACACGCATCACGTGCTGCCTTCTTTATCTGGGTCATCGAGGTCATCCTTCGCGTCATTGTTACAATCCAACGAGTGATGAGTCAGTGCACTTAGCGGTGCAGTTGTTTATCGATCGGTTGGTACTGTTGGAGTGAATGCGTTGGATCGGAGTGATGCGATCCAAGCGGTAAAATACGAACGAGTTGGATAAAAGTGGTGCGGTTGAACGAGTTTCGATCTGATAGTGTTGAAAAAACTATCAGTCAGTTAAAAATGATGTGATGCTCTCAATAGTATTCGAGCAGGAACAATATTCTGAATCGCCAAGTATATTGTACGATTCGGTAAAATTGGGTTTAGAATTCACCTTGCTTGAAGTTGAAATGGGTATATTCCGAAAGAGCGAATTGAGACGAGTTCAATGATATATGAACCGTCCAGTTAAGCAAAAAGTGAGGAGATAAATCCAAAAGTATGAGAGCACAAATATATGCGTCCGTACAGCACGTCAAAATAGTTATTACCTGGGAGGGAGTTACATAGCTTATGTCAGCGTTTTACAGAGAAGAAGTCAAACTTATGATTCGCAGAAGTAGAGAGACGAGCAATCGTTTTTTCGAGAAGGGTTATCGGGTTATGTTTACTTCTCCTAATATGAGAGGTAGACGAACTTCGAAGGCATGCTAAGAGGTTATCATGGAAAATCGAAGAAATATGATTAAAGTCTGAAGAAAAAATTCAGTCTAGTCGTTTTCTCTGAGAACATTCGAAAACTTAGTCCAGTTGATGTAAACTTTCTCATCATTGTGAATATATGCCGGCTTCCGAAAAAGGCGCAGAACGCAAGTGACCATATTGTGGTCGCAACCGGGCAGTGGAGCTGAAATTTCAACGTTGCTGGGATCAGTACCTAGAGTGAAGATCAGGTCTAAAATGCTGGATAGTCTTTTTGGCTTACTCACAGATTGTGTGAAACATAATATATTAAAAGATTAAATGTGGGTTATTTCCAGCTGATGCATGGCATGTTGAAATCCCCAGCAAAAATTTTATTGCTGAGAGGGGCAATGGATGCCTCAGTAAAGACATTTATAAGCTTATCAATAGTGAGTGTGGAAGGAGATGGTGGGTTATAGATGCACCCTATGAGAGCATCAAGTGAGGGTATGGTGATCCAAATTGAGTCATCTAGATCTTCTAACATAAGAGAACTGTATATTTCTGCCGGACAATCTGTATCAACATAAATGAGAATACCACCACCACGGGTGTGGGTGCGGTCCTTACGAAACATGAAATAGTTGGCTAGTTCAAGTGAAACGTTTGGAACGTCATGAGATGTCCACGTCTCTGTGATGAGAACCATTTCGTACGGGTTTGGGATCAAGAAATGTTGAAGGGTGGAAGCTTAGAGATAATCGACCGTGCGTTAAATAATAGAAGATGAATTTAAGGATACCTAACATGTGTAACCGAAAGTGATTGGCATGAGTGGTCTGAAATTGATTGTGTTAATTTAAGTGAGGGTTTTGGCAATGAAGAGGAAACTTTTGCAGAGGAGAATTTTGCATCGGTATATACCTGGTTTGAAAAGGGTCTAGGAAGGTATTAAACGGGTTCCCATTCATGAAGGGACGGTGATCTAGGGTGTTTGACGCGTATTGAAGTGGAAAATGGTAGGGTCTTGAACAATGATAGTGAGGACCTGAATGCTTATGAAAGAAAGGACTATGGGAAGGAATAATTGGGCCAAATAAGTCAGATGTGACCGGGAAGTGTCTATGGACAAGATGGTAAGTGTATAAACCATGAGGTGGTTTATATTCATCAAAGTTTCGCTTAGCCCTATGTATACTATTAATGTGTGGTCCACCTTAGTATTATCGATACTGCAACTGAAATGCTGGACGAAGGATACCCAGTCGAAGCCCCCTACTTAGATTTTAGCTAGGCCTTTGATCACGTGAGTCACCGCCTCCTAGAGATCAAGCTAGCAACAAAAGGCATACAGGGTAGTCTACTTGCTTGGAAAAACGCATTCCTTACAGGTAAGACATTCGGAGTTCGGGTTGGATCCACGTTGTCCAGCCAAACGGACGTGATCAGTGGGTCAGTACTCGGTCCTCTTCTATTGCATTTTTCATCAATGACTTATCGTCTGCCTTAAAGTAACCATGCTTTATTTTCGCGGCTGATGTAAAGTTCATCGGATCAACGGATGAAGATATCTTTATGCACGACCTTGAGTGGGTCATAAACGGCTCATACAAGTGGGACCTCCCACGGAACCTTAATAAGAGAAAACGTTTATCAGCACTGGGTGATAGGATTTCAGTCCAGGTGTCAGATATTACCTCAGTGGTAACGCCGCACAGTGTGGCAAGTATTTGAGAGTACTTGTTAGGGCTGACTACAAATGGGAGAATCAATGTGCCGCTGCGGCTCAGCGTGCACACAAAGTAATTTTTCGGCTGAAAGCAGTGCTATCGAGCAGAAGACCCGATGTATTCCTGCCACCATACAAGGCATTAGTTCGGCCGCATCCCAAATATTGTGTTCAGGGCATCCTTCGAATTAAAGGCGTACAGAGCCTCGCAACACGCTTGATTGGGGGTCTGCGAGGGGAACCGTACGATGTGCGCCTAATGTCTCTCGATCTTTTCTCCCTTAGGCGCCGTCGTTTATTAGGTGACTTAAAAGAAACCTTTGAGATCTTGAAGGGTTTGAGTGGCGTAATAATGAATGACTTTTTTACCTTAAGCCCTGAGCAGGGCACCCGGGGCCATTCACTTAAAATTGCAAAGAAACGATGTCGAATAGACTTCAGGAAACTTTTTTTCAGCCATGTGGTTGTAAACTCCTGGAACATTCATCTACAAGAACTTATACCATGCAGTACAGTCTTCAGTTTCATGCTGGGTTTGGACCGCAACTGGGTTAAGTTTTTTCCTGAATACTCTCCCTAATTGCTATACAAGCTTAGGTAGTTCACCTTTAAGCGTTATCCCGTAAATAAAGTAATAGCTAGAGTTCTCTGTGTTTTCTTAATATTATACACGATTCTACATCGGCTGAGCTATATCCGTGCTGGCGAAGAAAAAAAGCTTTTTCTTTTTTTCAGCATCGGTTATAACGCGGTGTTCCTTAAATACAATCCGGATAATCTCTTGGCGTCGTGATTGTCGAAGTTTTCAAACAGACATAATGAAAAAACGTTCTTGCAGTGATGGGTGCTTCTCTGCAGCTTTCTACCGAATGAAATCCTGGACGCTTTATTGGCTCGTTGGCGACATACTGTCCTGTGCAAACTGAACTGAACTGAATTTGTTCATGAATCGACAAACTTAAACCTTGATGATGACGATAAGTACTACCAAATGTTCCCGGTAACCGAAAGCAAATACGAGTAAAAATTGCCACCTGAGTTAAAATTCCGAGGCTCAAGCGCTACCTTGAATTCATTTTTGTTTGTGATTGACTTTAGCCATAATAAATTTTGTTCTCCTCACCTATTGGTGAGAGGAGTTTTCCTGTTTCTTCTTCTTCTCCTTCTTCTTCTTTCGAATAGACGGCAGGAGGACTACAGTCCGTGAAAGCCGCTTCACCTGCCGGGTCTCTGCTATCTCAGCGTAGAATCCTCACGAGGAGTTACTGAGCTGAAAGAGTAGGCGAATCGCGCAGGATAGCGGGAAGTTCACCGTCCAATATGCGTTTGAACTGCTCTTCAGTGACTGCCCCAATTGCATCAGCGGAGAGTGCATTCTAAATATTGACCACTCTGGTCGACAGAGTAAACGATGGCTTCAGGTGTTCCGTTCGGCGCTTTATTCCAGATTATTCTCATACCAGAAGATATTTGTAAAGATATTGTTTGATGTGGTGGACGCTCTTCTGTGGCCTTCCACCGGAAGAAATCTGGACGCTCGATTGGCTCGTTAGCCACATACAGTCCTGTGCAAACCGAACTGAACTGAACTGAACTGCTTGTCCTTGAGAAATCAAATTTAGGTTTATGACCTTCATTCAGTCAACTTTCGAGCTATATTTCAATTATATTCTTTTGCCCATATGATTATTGGATGGGGTAAAAATTTTGATAGTTTTCAATTTACTGTAATGTTCGTCATTTTATTGACTATTGTCTTGGGGTTGTATCTCATCCCAAAGTGAGTTCATACCTGAAAATATTTTCTAGGATCTTTGAACTCATATTATCAAAACTCGTTTCAAAATACTTTCCATGTAACGTCACAGTGCAACGATGGGGTTTCTTATCAGCAAAAAACGTGTTGGTCAATTTTTTCAACGGAGAATTATTGGTAAAGCACTATAGATATTTACATTGCAGTTAATTGATCGTATTCGATTGAATTCATGGCTTTGGTGCGTCCAGTGCTCGTAAGCTTAATCTGTTTTTATTTCCCCGAAGTTCAACTTTTGAGGTCAGCATTGATGCTATTGCGTTCCATGTCACACATACCGGTTTTCATGGTCTTTTAAAAGCAGTGCAAATGAAAAATAAAAGATCAATTAATCGCCTCCTCGCGGGATCCTCGGGACACACTTCTTTCTCAAGGTTTTTCTTGAAGCTATTTTTGGTATGTTTATCGTCCGTTACATGATCTATTGACAATCAATGTTTCATGTGAAGTATGGGCATTTTGTCTACAAAATCCTGCTGAACCTTAGCATGCAATCCTTTTAAATTCCTATATTCAAGTTCAAGTTGCACAGAGTTGATCGTGGCTAAAATCCGATCACTAGCCTAATTTCCCTCGGCGGTATGCGGTTGAGAACCCTGCACTTCGATATTGAGTATACAGGTTGTATGTTCACATGCTCTTGTTTCCGGATACCTGGAAAGTAATTAAGGCGTTCTGTTCACCAGCACGGTTAGAGTTCATCGATTCAGGAAACAATGCAAACTGCGTGAACAATACAAATGCTTTTTTAATTTTCACATTTTTAATTTCTAGACACTATTCGGGAATAAGTTATGCCAGTAAGGATCTCATTCCGCGTAAAGCTTTACACGTTAGGTAGAATTATCATACCATCTGGGAGCTTATTCCCGTGGATGACCACACGGTTGTTAAAAATTGCCCACTTATCAGCAGCCTGAATCTAGCGTTTAGAAGTTTCATTGAATTACCCTTACCGTTTTTAGGGACAGTATGAATCTCTTTACTCCATTCATGTGCGGCAAAAAATAGATGACGAGGCAATTGGTTACCTCAAGAGAGTTACTCCCGCCGTTTACCCGCGTTCCATTGTATTTATTCACTGGGCAGATGATTGCATTTAAACTTGGACGGAGAGTGCATGAAACAGGAATGTGACTGTATGCTGCAAACCGGTTGGATCTATCCAAATATACTTTTTTTACTGCAATCAAGCAGCCGAAACTGTAAACCACTTCAAATATCTCGGAATTTGAATGTTGGTAAAATAAAGCATGAATTGCCACGCTGTACCATCAATTTTGCTTGTGTCCATAATAGTTTATGATTAGAGATAGTAGGCGCAAAGTTTATAACTTTAGAAACGAGTTTTTGAGGAGTCCCTTGGACAATTCTCCAATGCTATTGTGTCTGCTTTAAAACATATCTACATTTGCGAATGACAATTGCCAATGCAGCATAGAAAATAATGAAGGAATCTTGACCCTTAGAGGATGCTGTGGGCCATTCATTCGATTCGGTTAGATTGTACAAAGCCACCATGGCCGTGTTTTTAAAAGCTCAGTTACATTTACACCTCATTCAATCTTTTCAGGCATCATTCATTCATCCGGTTGTGTTAATAAATCATTAACCAGTCGATAACTTCTAGATGTTGCACGTGGATGTGTTACTACGATGACCATTTAGTTACTAGCAATCCCACCGCTTTATGCCAACTTTGATCACCGATTTGTTTGTTGGTTATTTCAAGTGGCACCAACCAATAAAAGAAACGTCACTTGTGCTGGAAAAAGCTGCGCTAATTAAGAGCAACAAGTGCAAACTGACATTGTTACTTTGTTCAGAACGCACTTAATAGAAAAAAACCAAAAATTGATCGTTGGGAATATATCATAGAGAGAACGGTTGCTCAAAAGTGTCAGGTGTTGAACAACGAATCGGTCAAAGACCAGAAAATTTGGGTTGTTGTCAAGTGTGCCTGACAAATATTCAGCAATCAAGCCATTTCTAACTCCCACCGGCCGTTTTTTCATTTATTCGTTGCAACTACTATCTATTATACCTAAAAAACTAAAGCAAGCTGTTTTGCTCACGGTTTAAATTTTTTCAGGGTTCAAGGTTTTACTACTCATATATCGTGAAATGATGAATGATATAAAGAAGCATGGTGTATTATTTAGTTTTGGCACTACCTTTATTATAAAAATATTGTTTGGGCCTACTTACTATGCTTAATTAGTCTTCGCAGACTCCAAACGTCATTAAACGGACGGGTTGTTGATTGGATGTAGGCAAACATGGCTGTTTCCTCCGTTTGTATGCGTATATCATTTAGTCTTAGATGGAATTATTGATCTGCCATGCATAACGTGAGAGACAATCTATTGTTGTGAATCCGGGGTTGCAACTAGGACAAAAATTCGGAAGGTATTTGCATTTAAACATCGGATAATAATTATGAAATAACAAGCAAGTCGATTGTGAGTTTCTACTAATTGCTTCACCAGCTGATACTTCTGCTCTTTTCTGTGCGACGAAATTTTCCTGGTGTTTTTGTTGTATCTGGTTTAACACAACAAAACGTGGATTATGAACATCATTCTGGCAGTATAATGTCTAATGCGTATTGGTAGTAAAGCAATGGGTAAACTTAGAGGTGACTGTTATGTGTGTGTAATGTGCGATCGTCACAAATAGACGTAAAATGTCATTTGAAAGAAAAATTACTTCTTCGCTGTTTCCCTATACCAGCGCATCACAGTTTTTGTATGACTTATTGATTCATCCAGCACACATGCTGGCATGCATTTTTCCTTGCTCTAATGACTTATCGGTGTTTCTCGGTAGTCTCATTCGTACATTTGCTACTTATAAATACATATGTAGGTTTTCCGTGTTTCAGAGCGAACGTATGTATATTAGTGGATCAATGCGTTGCATTCAGTTAGTGATGCATCATTTAACAATAATAAATGTAAATTTTGTTGGAATCTTGAGATTTTTATCTAATGGTGCTGATGGTAATGCCACCATGCATGCGATTCTCTGAATAGCCGTGGCGGTAACTGGGTGACTAATCTGAGTATTTTGGTTCCGTAAATTTATTAACCAAACACAGCTTTTCACTAGATCACCATATCAATTTCTTTGTATAATATTTGCATTCAAGCGTTTTCCCGTCACTGTGAAGACCGCTTATATTGGCTTCTGGCCATCTACAGATCTGGCAACTGCGCAATTATTACGTCATTTTCATGGCCCACCAGTTACTTCATCCGTGATAAATCAGAAATCCGATAATCTGAATCCTAATCATGGCGCTGAAACCCCCATCATGTACTACAACTGGGCAACGAACTCAAAACTTGCCGCACGTTTTGTTGTATCCTCGGTATCTCTCCATCTTGATTTCGATGGCTCAGATCGGTGAGTGTGAAATCTCGATATGATTAAATAAACCATGAATTTTAGTAGTTAGCGATTTTTCTCTATATTTACTTTTTAACATGGCCTATTTGAACATTAGTTTCTACAAGTAAGCAGCTACAGTCAAGAAATGATTACTGTCTATACATGAAATTTGTGTTTAATAGCATGAACCTTTTAAATGCATTATTTTTAATAGCGATGTGTGGAATCATGATGTGTGTCCTTCTTTGTTCCATCGATATGGTTGTGTGTGCTGCATACTGCTTTCTAATCAGCGTTATGAAGGCTGACTCAGCATATCAAGAATAAGCTAATCAATTACCATTTCCGATAGAATTTCAGGTAACAGATTGCGCAAAGTGAGTTGGACGACAGCCTGCTTTCGACGTTATTACATTGGCCTATTCAAATATATCAATTGTTTTTGTATTCGAAAATTGACTTCCATTATTTTAAGTTTGCTGTACAACTTACATACGTGCGACTTCGATTATTAATTCCCACACTTGAAAATATTTAATGAATACTAAGATACTGTCTTGCAGTTGTAAATTAAACTTATAATATATTTTCCACATTAACCCTTATTAAATATCAACGAAAATACTGGCTGAAGAACTTGAGTGCAATCTCTAATAGCCCGAGAAAAATCTTACCTGTCGTCTAGTAACAGCATGATTGGTAAAGAAATAAGTGTGCATAAAATCGCAATCCTGGAACCAGGTATGACACTTACTCGAAGATCTCTTTGTAAGCGCTTTTTAATGCATCTAATTAGACACGGGTAGCCTGCCGTCATCACAGCCAACATACAATATATTCGACTATACCCCTTTCCTGACTTCTGTTATCAAATTTCTTTTTCCTTCCATAATAGTGTACGTTTGGCTCTTCGTTGTGAACATGTTTGTGCCAAGTTATTTTTAACGAATGTGAATTCCGTTTCACCAACGACAAAGGATGATCCACACCCTCTGCTCACCGACGACGAACTTCTCGGGCACATGGGTTTTAGAGTAACAATTGCTTTGATGCTGATACATAGTACTGAATCGGGACCCACTTTTGATGGGACTAGCGGGGCCGTGCCTCTGGAGCGAAATGTAAAAAATTCTCGATGGAGAACGACTGCCGTGTGTGTACGAGTTGAAAACGTCCGGGCCAAACTGCTCGAAGGTGTGCCTTTCATTTTTAGCGTTTCAACTATAACGCTTCTGGTTCCCCGTATACCTTAATATATTCTTTCCGTGTTTTAATATGAACATGTTTAGTCACGTCGCAACATATTGCCTTACTGGCCAAGTTTTAATAATATTTTTATTAGATTTAGAGCAACTACTGAACCACTAATACTTTCTAGCCTGCATGTAATACTCTTTTCACGTTCTGGCATCGATTCTCTCGAAATATTTACCTATAGAAAAAACATGAAATACACTAGCGAAGAGTGTTAATTACGAGTCCTCGGATGATTTGCAGAACATCAACCGTAAGCGCCACTATCCTCAACCTGTCTGTCGAGAATGTCACTTCGATCTGATTCGTCGATCGATTTCGTACCAACCGGTTCACTTCAAGGCCTCACCACGTCGGGCTCTTTGGACCGACGTTGACGAATTGCATATCGTTTAATTGCGGTTCATGTTGCCCGTCTGCTTCTGTTCCTGTCCCGTTCTCTTGTAATTCTTTCGAAACCAGAATTCTTGTAGTTTCGTGATAGCTGTCGTTGGACCTTTCTCCGCTTCTGCTCTTGTGTTGTGCCGGAGGTTGATGTTCTGCAGATAATCCAGAAGCTCATGGTTAACATGTTTCGATAGTTCATTTCACAACTCTACACTCTTTAGATATCAATGCAATCTATTTTGTACGCCCACCACCTATGCGATTCCGACTAGGTTTCATTGCTTTTGGATTTTCATGACGCAATACAAAATGAATATTGTTTCAACAAATGCTTCTGGTATTTTATGCTCACAGAAGTCGTGGACATTTTACGTGGCTCGATCGATTTAGAAGGATTCAGTCGTTCTGAACAGCAATCCACTTTCGAACCGTTAGTTTCAACTCGTGACTCCGCTCATACAACCGATGCAATGACTCCTGATCATGTTCCGGATCCATTTCATTTGCCACCACATATCTGCTTTGTTATTCAATCTAAATCTGCTGGTCTACAGAAAGTCAAAGATGTTCACCAGATCCCCGAACCTGGATTCGAATTCAAGTTGCTTCGAATTCCACTAATCAGGTAATTTATTTTACCTCATTCTTAAAGTTCTCATTGTGCCGGCAATTATTTTTCACTAAAGTATTTCGATGCGCTTCATGTGTTTTATGTCATGTTACCGCAATTATCATTCTGTTTACTGTCTGTGTCGATTTCGCATCTGAGTGTGTTTAACATGTGAGTTTAAACATTTCCCTACCATGTGTTTTAATGAACGGTGGGACAGTGATTTTTGCCGTTTTAGTATCACGATTAGTCTACTTTTGTTTCCAACGGTTCAACACTGTAGCTTACTCGTACTAGGTAGCCACTAATTTCGTTTGGACTCACTGATTTCCGTCTGACTACACTGCTCTTTGCTTTCTATTGTTTCATGTATTGTTTCCATTATGGACACGCGCAGTTTTCTCGTTCTATTTTCGACGACAATCCAAACAACAGCTTTCGCATCTAGCAGTTTTTGCTCAATTTTCCCACTTCACTTTCCAGACATTGGCAGTAACTCTCTTCTAAGATTACGCTTTCTTCTATAGTCATTGATATTCGTTCGTTCATTTTCTCCCAAGACTTAAACGTCAAGCACATGGAACGAAATTGCCAAGGTATTCACAGAAGTTTCTTCATTTAGCTAGATTCCATTTATATGCTAGCTAATAAACGTTCGTTGCGTTTGACGAAATGTAGAACACACACTCCATCCTATTATCCAATGTCATCGCGAACTTCTCATTTACGTAATCAATTATTTTGTTCTCTGTACTAGGGAGTGCAGGCTAAGCCTCGTTTTTCACCGTTTGCTCTCACCCACCTGCTCACGCTTTACGGTTCCACTGAAAGTAATTTGACTTAAGAGCATTAGCTTGGTTGTCCGTTTTCACATCCTATCACCTTTCGTCGCTTTCGATATGTCTCACAAAGTGACGTCCGACTATTTTTAAATTTTTCTTCACTTTCTATTTCTTTCTCATCATCTTTCGCAGAAGTCATTGCATTACCATCGGATTTCTCCGTATTTTCATTGAAAAAAGAACAGTGATGAGCGACTATGCTAAAACGCTCAAACCATCTGTCATTGACTCAACTGACAGGTGCTTAACAACCTTGTCCTATCCGTCATGTATTACGCGCGAGACGTTGCGTTCGGATACTTCTGATTTGCAATTTTCTCAACAATATTCCTACGACTATCTTGGTTTACCTCTTTGTCATGGTGAATCGCTGGCTAATGGCGTCGGCCACATTGAACTGTTCGATTTGAATGTAACAGGTGGCTGGAATGCTATGCGGGAGTGTGAACTGTTTCGATTAAGTTTGGACAGCCTCGGGCTATTCGTCTGGGTAAGTTGTATCAAAATCTCGATTTTGACGTTAATACTGATATCCTAGTTATCACCGATTGTTTATATTTTCAGACTACCTATAAGTATACGAGAATAGTTTCCATTCTAAGAACTGTGGAATGTATTTACGGATTCGAGGAGGAGGAAACAAAATATCTTCTGGATTTAATCAGAGTTGTTATATTAACTTGTCAATGGCTCTACTGGCAACGTATTGGCAAATCGATGCACCCTGAAAGCTATTCTGTTCGTCGCTCCTTCAGATACTCTTTTCCATCATGCAAATCTCCCTTGCATCCAGCTTGTCATCGCTCATTTGCGCATTACGATTTACACGTAGGTTTTTGCGTGTTTTTTACTCAACTGTTTTTATCGCCGTTTGATTAGTACCTTTAGTTTACTTCATTGCTGTCTTTTTACTTTCCATTTTAAGCAGACGCGTCCGTCATCCAGCGCCGCGAATTCGGTGGAATTACTCCCATCGCGCGTGCTCTTCCATTTCTCCATAAAGTCATCAAAAAAATATAAAAACGATAGCATTGCCCCGTCGGTTAGTTTTTCTATATTTTTTCACTCCTCACATACTTTTCTTCTTAATTTAATCTCGCATATTATTGTAGTTGTTCTTCGTTTTTCTACCGAATCCAAACGGTCGCCCTTATTTACGATTAATTATGGGGGATTTGCAAGTTAATGTGAACTCCGTTGCAGGTCAGTTTTTGTGCTCGTGTTTCTTTTCACGTTTTATCGTATTCATTTGTATTTTATTTTCGATCAACAGCTTCGCTTCCCACCATACTTCATGACAACCGCTCCAACGCTCGATTGAATGGCTTCCACATTGACTTGATCACGTACACTTCTGAACCGGATTCTGATTCGATTAATTCCTACGGTTCCAGTCCAACTCTAACTGAACATCAATGGGGACAACTTCTTAGTTTTGTTGAACTTGACATTCAGGTAACTAGTAGCGTTAAAAAAACATTTCTTACTTGTTCCTGAACTGAGATCATTTTCAATCACTTCGGATGTCACCAACGAACCGCAGAGCATAGGCGATGGAACAGTGATATATATGATATGAAAGCACAAGCCTGATCCAGGCCAAGTGCCGCACAGTCAGAGACTGCGCGCGGGCTGAGATACTGTCAAGTTGCCCAGGCCTAGACAGAGGAGGGAAATAGAAATAGAAATGGTAGTGAGACTACAGCGTGTTTCAGCATGTAGCTCACTATGTTTCAGCATGGAACAGTGAGAGCAAATTAAATATAATTTGCTATAAGCGTTTAACACGGCTTCACGATTGAATATATGTGAGCACTGTTATGTCATACCCATAATTTACTTGGCACTTTGTTTGGCTCCAGACCTGTGCTTAATGATGCTGACAATGATGATGTACTGGAGTGATTCATAATGATTCATATTTGGCTAATTATCGGTTAGCGGTTCAAAACGGACGAAAAATGACCCCCTTGTTTTCCTCTACCAAATGAAAACATCACAAGCCTGGAAGTAGTGCGTTGTTACAATTAATGTAACAAGTGTCCTGGTTTGCTTTCTTACTAATTAGTATCATCTCACAAAGCATTTATTAGACTGCGAAACCACGCCAGACTTAAGAACTGTGTTCGCTATATTTTAGTTAACATCGATGTCTTTGTCATTTTCAACAATTCATCCAGAACTCCACTACTACTACTACTACTACTACTACTACTACTACTACTACTACTACTACTACTACTACTACTACTACTACTACTACTACTACTACTACTACTACTACTACGACTACTACTACTACTACTACTACTACTACTACGACTACTACTACTACTACTACTACTACTACTACTACTACTACGACTACTACTACTACTACTACTACTACTACTACTACTACTACTACTACTACTACTACTACTACTACTACTACTACTACTACTGCTACTACTACTACTACTACTACTGTGAACGCCGTGCCACTGTAATGAGGCAACGTACACTGCTCAAAGTCAGTCGAACGCGACTGGAAAAGGCTTTTGCTATAGGCGGTGTACCTCAAAACCTCTGGCGGTGTTTTATGTATGAAACTTGTTACGGGCAACTAGGTCGGGTCGATAGCTGTTTAAGTTTATTGGCGTGCTTGCAATTCACGTGGGCGCTCATAAGCTACTTGCTTTATGCAGTTTCATGGCAACTTAGTGATGCTTCACACGTCATCCCTTAGTTAGTTAACTAGCAAACCAGTGATGCCATTGAAACTGTAATGCGTTTTCAGATGAATCTCATTATCAGTGGCGATCCATTTGACACGTACTTTTTTTAGTGGACTAAAGTGTTTATTCTACATTACCGTGCAAAACTACATTAGAATTTTCAAATATTCCAATACATTTGTCATTTGATAATACACCACTCTCTATAATAATAGAAATGCGAAAAATGATAATATCAATCATTAAACTGAAATCTATGGCACATGATTTTTCTTAAACGGCTTCGGCCAATTTCAATGTTGGCGTACGTCATAACGAATTACAAACTAATCGTTTCCGGACGCATAAGTTTTATCTAGAGATTTGGTAAGTATCGCTTTAGCCTTTCTCAAAATGCTGCAGCTAGGTCATTACGAGAACAACGCGCAACGACAAACTGGTAATCAGAACGCAACTTAAAAACCAGGTACCTCTTTCTTCATTTAAGAATTCACCTGCTCATCTGGTACTTGATGCATATGCCGTATGATGCGGAAACTGGAGAAGCGAACGTCTGAACACTACCCAAGTTGGTTGAACAAAAAGAATTTGAAGGTTTAAAGTTTTGATCCTAGCCCATCTGGTAGTCATAGTTTCCCGCAACGTGTCAGGAATTTGCGTAGAACATTTGGGTGACAGCGAATGCTGTCACCATCATAATCTTTCGACTGAACTTATGCATCTAGATGCGATTAATTCGTGATCACGTATTTCCCGGGCTAATAATGCCTTTGACCGAACCGTTTATGCAATATCACTTGACATCGATGTCCTTTTAAGCTTTATATTGATCAGATTCATCTTTCATTTTTTCTTTTTTATGCCAATTGCCGAGAAACATATCATTCGCTGTAATTATGTGCTTTGTTGTTAAAAATGAGGATTTCAGTCAATCAACAATATATCCTTACATGCTTTTCCTAGAATCTAAATCACGAACTGACCTTCAGACTACTCGGCTTTCAATTCGAGTGGCCTTCAGATAGTATCAGTACAGTCCTCTACTTGTTCAGACAAATGCAACGAACTCTGGCAAACAGTTTGTCTGCATCACGATTTGGCGTGCCACTGTTTCGCTGCTCCCTCGAAGACCTCGTCGTATCAGGATCATTGGAAAATGTCTCACTCATTACACGCCGCTATAACGGAGGTCAGTGTGCATTTGAATTGTTGCTGTTAAAAAATAAATACCTCGGTGAAACAATCTCGAGTGAATGACTCACCCTCGCCGATGTGCTATAAACGAATGTACACAAACGATTGCGTATCCGTACAATTTTCTACGGATGAGCAATCGTGCAATACTTCTGTACTGCGCATCTAATTTGATTTGTAGTGCTACTGAGCTGCATGTGAAAGCAGGTTGAAGTCTAACTGCCATGTCCACTTTATTATATCTGTCTAGTTCTGGGTAACGTAACAGTATCTTAGCCACGTATTGAGTATTTCTGTGTGGCACTTTGCATGCTTACGATTTCATACATGCACCCATACAGTGCATTTCAGCTCCTTTATTTACTCGCATCCTCATAAGTTGAAGCACCAGCAATTCCTGGTTTGCGTGAACTGTATGAAATCGCAGAAGCTTTTCAACTTGTAGTTTGCCCATGTCTAAGCAGAAATGGGCAGTGGCAGTGAAATTGCATTAATGGATACACCTGCCAATTGTTTCCAGGTCGAAAATTAACACCTGTGACAACTTTACTCAGTAGTTTCGGAATCGGGATTATATGGTAATTATTTGTGTTTTTACGTCTTCTTCACTTCGTTGTTAGGACTCGCTGTAACAATAACGAGACTCTGATGCAACATAAAGGGGCTCGGACAATATGTGAAGTGAAATGCCTCCAGGCTAGATAGGCGTTGAAGTGTTGAAATTCCTACAAGTTACCCAGAATCTCACAAATGATTACCGCGATAAGGCGATGACTATCATCTGTCAACGATATTTTTCGTACATTATTCGACTACGTCGTCTCGCCTTGCGTAATCCGTTAAACGGTGTGCAGCATTCATCAGCTACTTGACGAAAGATATGATAGTTCCCCAGAGATATATTGTAAGTTGTGGAAAACGGATTTGATTACGTCATTCCAATTGCATCCGAATTGTGTTCCCTCTTATAACGTCCATTCTATGAAATCATAAGCCTGATCCAGTCAAAGTGCTATGCAGTCCTGGACTGCACCTGGGCTAAGATACTGCTAGGTTGCCTACACCTACACAGATATATATATATATATATATATATATTATATATCTATTATATATATATATCACCCGAAAGCTCGTGAGTTGCATTTGTCGCCAATGCACGTCGCAATATGTGCATAAATAGATGAGTTGATGGATAGACAGATTAGATTAGATACATACATTCAAACATACTCGCTTGGACTCAAGCAACGCCCCATCACTTGGAAGATCCTGCGTGGAAATTACATTTATGTTATCTGTCTCTTGACAAAAATGATAGTAAAACGTGACTTTTGCGATTTCTTAACTACACTTCATTAAAAGAAGCAGTCGATATGATTGCACCATTACATATAGAGTATAGAACACACACATAAGATATCTTTACAACGATATGATATATCAAAAATGCTCCGTTGCACACAGTTCCATCACCCACACCCTATAACCGGGATTGTGCTGTTTGCACTCATCTGGTATATGACATAATTTGCCAGCTTTTGGGTTTGGATCCGCCAACGTACTTTATATCAATTGACATTTTTCAAAAGGAACACCGCCAAACCATTAATATTTGCGAATGCTTCAATGTTGCAGCTGCCATCTGGATTTCGACAGAATGTCTGCGATTATCGTTAGAAAAAACTGTCGCCGATAATGGACCACCGAACCCATGTATGAAAATTCAAATCCATCCAGTTGTCGGCGATTACTTTGTTGTTAATGATTTATCCAAGGGATTTTCTCTACAAAGAATTACTTCTGACAAACTGGATCGATTTTGTTGTTTTCCAAACATTCAAATAAGTCTGAGTGTTTCCACTAAAGTGAGTTGTGTTTCCGGAACATGAGCCCATGTGATTTATCTCATACCGATTCATTCTGATTTTCAGTTGGCGAATATTGAGGTGCTTGAATCCGGTGAACTTATTTGGACACCCGCCATACATGTGTGTCTGATCGCAGCTTATAGCCTTGTTCTACGAACATTTCGTGTAAGTGACACCTGTTCTTTTGATCGCTCATTTTCAGTTTTACTTACATACTTACTTTATATCAAATTCAGTTCCATTACATTCAATGCAATCGTTTTTTTCTAAACCAAATGCGTCGTAGAGTTTACATTGGAGCTTCCTGATTTTTTTGTATTGTGCAATTGTATGCTGTTCTACTGTCCCATACAAACGTTGTTACCGATAGGCAGTGAACTGCAGTTGACCCCTCGCCTCAATCTGAGTTTAATCATCGCTTCCGCAAGCGTGTGTTTAGTTGCCATGCCAATCAAATGTCGTTTGGTAAGTTCTGCTGCAAGAAATCAATTTATAGAACAGCCCTTTATCACTTCGTTGTGTGGCACTGAAAAATGTAGCTCTCGACTGTTGCTCCAACAATTTGGCATCGTTGGATGACGTTTCATCATCATCATCATCATCATTGTTATTATTCCCATCACTATCATCATCATGAAGCATGTATGAAGCCAGCGAAAGTGCCAAGCAACATGAAACAAGAAAAGCTTAGGAGCAAACGCCTAAAAAGTGAGCGAGCAAGCGGAATATGCAAATGCACGAAAAACAGCTAGTTTTCGAAGTTTCACTGCATGTGATTTTGTGATTCTGCAATTTTTTTTAAAGTTTTTTCTTTGTTGTGTCAAGAAAATTATAGAAATTAGAAAGTTATGGCACACTTAACTACATTAGCGCCATTGACTTCGGTGTGAATCATGGACTCCTTCCATGCAAACTACTACGTCCCACTGAGCCTAGCGCTAGAGCTAGTTTCTTTATCCTAGCTCGCCATGTCATATATTGGTCATCCGATCATTGCTCTCTGCCTCAGGCGCGGTATGGTAAACGTTGAGCTTTCTTGAAACGTGTCCCATGCATCACCTGTTTTAGACGCGTATTCCTTAGTTCTCCGAAACATCTCGCAACTTGGCTAACCCTGTTGCCAAAAGAGTGTGTCTGGACTGCATTCTTTTGGACCTTGTTGTTGTATGGGTTTGCGTGTCAAAGGTGGAGACGCGTCTTTCTTTACCTTGTCCAACATCCATATCGATCAAGAAGATTGTAAGAAACAACATGTGACAGGTTTTTGTTTATTGGTTGATTTTGATCAGATCATTCGCTTGCATAAAATGTTTGGCTGAAAAATTTGGGAATTTTTAGTCAAGTTTTATCCTACTTGTCCTAATTTCACTCACTAATATATTCTAGATTTCATGACGCATGTATTTATGTGTTGAAGAAAAAAAAGAAGAAGAAGAATGACTTTATTCGTGTTCACGAATTTTCAGCAATAAAACTTATCTGCATTCAAAGCAGTGCTAATCGAATCCTCTTTGTTTTTTCTTACGATTTCACTTCACAATATGGAACCACATTGCTCACTTTGGCCGCCATAAACCGTTTGGCTTTAATTCTACTCTTATCCCATCCTCAGTTTTTCCTTGGGTCGCAATCAAATCTAACGAACTGGAAACGTTGGACGGTCACTGCTCGTTCCAGCGGAGTGTTTCACGTCTCAATGCGATTGATAACTCAATCCCAAATGGTAGAAATTCGCTTGAATCGTGCTATGCTACATCTTGCTGGCAGTAGCGAGTTGCCCTTCGTTGAACAATCCAGCCAAAGTTTCGAATACTTGAAATTTGATTTCTTCTGCGAGCGGGCGTTCGTTAGATGCAACCAACAAAGCATTGCTTATTCAAAGGTCATTCCTTATTTATATTGCTCATTTCTACGTTGTTTGAATCCCAGTCAGCAACTTGGGTCAACATAACTTGTGTGCAGCCCAGTCCACTTAACCTCAAATGACAGAATGACCTGTCACTAAAACTGAAGCGTTATTGCTGTCTGCATGCGAAGATTGACCTTCAAGTTTGGCGGTCCTCATCTAGCAATGGCCTCAAAGGTCACAGTTATGTTCTTTCGTCGTTCAGCTACCCAAGTGAATGATGTGGTCTTATTGCTTATTAGAACTTACTGATTTCCTTTATCCTTTTCCCCTGGTGAGACATAGACCACCAACAAGATTCGTTTCGGTCTAAGCTCACCAGTTAGTTCCACGCTAGACCCATATTTTTTATCATCATCACAGACAGCATTACATTGGTAGCATGTACTGAATGCTTAACTGCCATACACCCATGAAAAAATAAAATCCTAAAAGATGGGGAAGGGTGGGACCTAATTATCTACGGATTCTATATAAGCATAAACAAACTGGGATGAGGTGCCTACACTTCGGATGGAACATACATTCAATCAAGTTTCTTGGACGAGTAGAGCGACATCAGCTGTACAGCTTCCTTGCAGCTTTCACTGTCATGGATCATAACAAGCTTTTCTCGTCACTCCGCTTGACAACATACACGGTTAAACAAACACTCCAAGAAGATACTTAGTGCGAGACCGCCATTGAACACGGTTTCGGGACATATCCTGAAGCGTCTAGTCATTGCGATATCTGATCGCGGGGACACCGGCCGACTTTGGAAATGCTACTAGTAAGGGTTTTTAACGGCCTATGCCACGTGACGGTTTGGCCAACACGAGATTTGCGCCAATCGATATGTGGCGTCGCAAAAAGAATCCGTTTCGGAAGTCGGTGGTACGGCATTTAGTGGTGTCCTAGGTTACGGAATGCTACGGTCGCCTTAGAAATGCGTACCGAGACCTGGCCACCTAACGATGTAGAGTTATTAATACAACTACCGAGATACGTAAAACGTTCTACAATTTCAAACGCATGATTGTCAAGTAATAAAATGATGTTTGATAAATCTATGTCCCGCAGCAGGACAGTGCACTTTGAGGATGCGAAACGCATTACAAATGCGGGAACAATACTAGCTAGGTTGTTCAGTATCGCCTGTGCATCTGTGAACGAGTCGAAGAGCAGAACTATGTCATCAGCATAGTCCAAGTCGAGAAGCTTGGCGCTAAGCATTATGTAAACTCCGAAAGCTGGTGTTCCTTCGCTGCATAATTTCATTAATTAAAAACTTGAATAGATACTTAGAAATCGGAGATGATTGTCGGACGCCACTTGTAGTGGGGAATTTCTGCTAAAGGCCATTGTAAACCCTAACGCATACGGATATATGAGCATAAAGTGCACGCAGTATGTTGACATATCTTTACGGAACGCCTTTGAACAGTAATGTGTTAAACAGGACATTGCGGTCGACTGAATCAAATGCTACTTTGCAGTCTTAAAAGATGGCTATTGTCGGCTGTCGATAAGTGTGTCGCAGTTCTATGGTCTGTCGAAGAGTAACAATGTGGTCAACATAGCCTCTGCCAAACCGGAAGCCAGCTTGCTGATCTCGGATCTGTGATTCCCTATGCGATTTTAATCTTCTAAGGTATATGGCCGCTAATAATCTCCTAGTGATTTGAGTGAGACTTATCCCACTGCGATTAGAACAAGAGATCTGTGCACCATTTTTAAACATCGGTGTGATAACCGATTCTTTCCAATTTTGAGGGACGAATTCTGACAGCCACACTTCACCGAGTAGATCGCCTAGTGTATTGATTGAGACTTTGCCACCTTCCTTGAACAAACAGGCGGTGTCATCCGGGCCAGTGCCTTACTCGTTTCATGGATTCGATTCATGCTTCAATTTCTAAATCACTAGGGGGATCTGTGCTATCAGGCTAAAATTATACTGCTTAAAATAAAGCAATAAATCCGTTGCAGGCGGCCAACTGAATTTTTCTTCAAAATGTTCACCACAACGTGAGAGGCGGTTATTCTTATTGGTGATGAGAGTACCGTTTAATTCAACCATAGTCTCACTCACTCCTTTTTTTGTAAGCCACGTCGATCGAATAAGTTGGAAAAGTTTTCGCACGTTACCCGCATTATTTGTTATTTCCATTTGTTCGACCTTGTTTAGCCACCACTTTTTCTCTGTCTAGTCTTAAGCTCCATTCAAGTTCATTCCTCACGTGTCTACGCACTGTATTGTATCCAGTGCCAGAAGGTATTTGTCGTCGCTGATGAAGAATTTCTATAAAGCGCTGTGAAATCCAGTGGGACTATGAAAGAATTTTCGACCGCAATGCGTTTCCCACTCGAAATCTTCATGCCACACAAGAGCATGATCTGAATCTATACAGGTATTCCAAAAGGAGCGGCAGTCCTCAATGCAACCTCTCGAGCGAGCACTTATGGCGATATTGTCGATTTGGGACGAATGTTGGCTTTCATCTGGCGAGCGACATGTGGCACATTGACATCTTCTTTATGGCGAAAGGAAGTACTGCTAATCAATACTCGAGATTGCGCACAGAATTATATTAACCGTTCACGATTATCTGTGCGTTGGCCTTCAAGACCAAGCATGACACCTAATTGTGATTCAAATATATCTACGCGACCCAGTCTGGCATTCATATCTCCCGCTAAGACAACAATATCCGAGCTTTTCGTACGTCGCAAACGAGCGTATCGATCATCGTAGAAGGCGTTCTTCTCGTAGGAATTGGTGTTAGTCGGGACGTAAGATGCTGAAATAAACAAGCAAGCGAGTAGATTTTGAGTTGGGTTTAATATTAGTGGCCAGTCTAACTGCGCACATTCCGCTATTGCAAGGAATCCAATCGATTAGACATGATTCGGCACGTGAATTCAGCACTATACCAACACCCGCCTGTCCTGAAATGGCACCTTCGATATGAGCAGAGGCCCGTCGTTTAAAAAGTGATCTGTAAAATCGCGAATATAGGATGTTCCGACATGTTCAGCGCGGTCTTTTCTATGGCGGCTATTGACAGATAGACAGTTGTCAATAATGGAATAGGGGGAAAGGGTCAGACATATTTTTAAGAGTAGGACCAGCAGTAGCTTGTTTTCGCTTACCAGCCCTGCTGTGTGCAGCAGTAAGGCGACCCTATTTATCGCGTGCGACGGCCGGTGCACTGCGGAGTTGGGTTTTGTATTTATAGTCATGGTTGTATGCGGGTTGTAATACTACCGGGTTGCCCATGGCTAGACAGATGAACAATTAGGTTTCTCGACCAAAGACTTTAGCTAAGATGCATGACCCACACGGCAGCGGGTTGGGTTTAGACCGTGTTCATCTAACCTCTGTTCATTGACCTTCCTGTATGAGTGGCTCTGAACGTGCCCGGAGAGCACCACCCAGCATAGATCAATGCGTCACACCACGTTAAGGTTCAGTCTCAGCGCGATGGTTATTTTTCATGAATTTGTCGATGCCTCGGTGCTGAGAGTTTCTCGGGCATCCTTTCTTCTGTTTACCGTTCAATGGATTCCACGTATGAGCAGTCTTGGCAAAGCTTCCGTCGTTGACAGGCTAAAATATTATCGTAATACAGTCGTTCACTGCATTCTTTTTGTATCTTATAGTGTTTGCATAACCTTTTATTTTCTCAAGTGTAATGGTGAGGAATGCTACTTCAGATGCGTGAAAATGAAAGCCGTAAAGCGTCACTTTACTGATTCACAACACTTGGTTGAATGTGTATTTGACTAGGTATGCAGTTAGCCCATCCAATTGTGTCTGTTGTTAATTTTCTGGACGTTCATTAGCTTTTTAGGTCCCACCGTTCCACATTTTTTCATGGTTGTATAGCATAGAATCTCTTGGTATTTGCTACAGATGCAATGCTAATAATGATGCTGATAATGCGATGCTAACTGCAAATCGACATTTCTGGCGTAAACGAAGGCGCCTGTTATTTTGAAACTTTTATGTATGTATGATTATGACGATGGTGCTCACATTCAATTTGCACAGTTTTCTCTTCTGAGAATAAATTTTAGGCGATTGCTAGCGAACTAGTAATTTCTCCACTAGTGCTTTTCCACGAGCCATCGTTTTTTTCGAAGTATTTGCTTCAATTAATTTCAGAAGCACTAAACTCAAGCGTTCTATGTAAAGCTCTGCCATATGTCGGTGTCGAATTCATGTTGATAGCCTGGTGTCCTACCAAGTTTCATATCGTTTTCTGCTGTTTTTTTGAAAATTTTCGACCACCATTTCGCACATTTGACAAATAAATTTCCGTGAACATAACCGAAGCAAAACTTGAATACCCATCCCGCATTATTATTATAATTTTGCGAAAGGTGTTGAAGGATCTTATAATGATGAGTCGTCTCGTGATTGACGAAAATGTTTCAGCCCCCCGCCTATCCATAATGTCCATCGAATTTACTCTAAAGGATTTCCACAACATAGGTTTCTGTCTTCTGCACGGCAAGTCGAGGTCGTTATAATTCAAATATGTCAGCCTGTGAATTTTGAGTAACGCCTTAGCGCTTTGTAGTCTTTAATTAATGGTCATGGTTTGAGTCAAACTTGGGTATGCAGCGCAGATGAACTGTAACGGGAATAAACTTCGACTCCAATGCTTCCACAGTTTTTCTATGTGTTCGTAAATAGCCAATATGACGCACCTCATCTTTCTAACTAGGTCAAGGCATGCGGGCACTGATCATACTGTCCCTAACTTATATGTGGTAAAAGCGTGATTGAAATGCAAACAAATACATCATGTATCATACGCAAACGGTAATACATGATGACTGTAGATTAAATGACTCAAACGTTTTTCGGAAGTTTTATTAAAAAAAGTTTCTGTTCGCGGACGAGCTATCTGCTTGTTGATCAGCCTTGAATCCTTGCTAGTGTTGTATTCCGCATCAATGTCAATTTTTCTGCTACTAATGCTGTTTGCATTGTTTCCATGAAAGTAGCTCTTCACTGTATGCTTTAATCACCGCCGGGCAATTCTGTATCACATCATCTGACACTGAGCTTTATACAGAAACACGCTGGAGTCTCACTTCCCTTCTAATATCTGCCTCGGCCTTGGCAACCAGACAGTATTTAATTCCGCGTGCGGTCAGATCGTTTCGGTATTATGATTATATACATACATACATTCACCTGGACAATGTGCAAATGGCTGTGTGTTTCACGTTTAGTCAGCGCAGCCAATATAGCGAATGTGTGATCTCCGTCCAGTAGCTAAACATTGCATTCGGGCTTTTTTCTACTGCAGCTCTTGCTGGCCATAATACAATTCTTGATAATAAATGCCCAGCTATTTATTGTTCTCGTCCTGATTTTCGATACTTATTTTCCTCACCTAGAATTTTTCACTACGCATTCGTCCCCCTACCTCATCACACCGCGGCGACGGTTTCAAATTTGGCTGTCAAACACCAATGAATCGCTTTTGGTACGCATTTTTCTTTGATCACACCGGCGTTCCATTTAGAATGTTTATCTCTGCCAGATATCCATTCCGTTAACAAGATTATTGCCTACAATTGTTTTCTTTCAACAGCTGTAAGTTGTTTACTTGATGTGCTGGATGCATGCCGTGCCAATTGCCGATTTCACTTTATGTCGGCAACCTGTTCCTGCCTGTGCATCGTCCTGCTGTATCTCTGATCATGCTTAGCTGGGAACACGAATAGGTTTGCATCAAGGAGATATGAATGCACGCCTAGTATGTCTCTCTTTACGCAAGCATTTTTTGAATCGATCAGTCTCAGTCTGTTCAGATCACAGACTTAATCTTTCGTGGAATACGGTTTCATGCAAATCGATAAACTTACCCTCAGCTAATCACAGTTTGATTGCGAACAAATTTTCTCCTCTTAATGACGCACCTGTCTAGTATGAGATAGGTGTTAATCGATTTCGTTTCAATGGCTCACAAACCTCTAACTTCTCTCCTCTTGCACCAGTTACCCGTGAATCACAAAAATCATATCCGGCCAAAGTTGCTTGAGAACCACCATGTTTTTGTAGACCAATTATTGCTATTTTCCTGGTCGTTTGGATGTCATTTTATTCAATCGATTGTGACATTATTTGGAACTCGGAACATTACAAATATTACTTTGTAGGCTAGCTTTGTTCACTCGCTGAATCGAATCTTGTTTTCTCAATCAACTCATCGTCACAACCGTGAACGTGGCCCACATGTGATAAGAAACATGACATTTTTGTCTTAATTATAGATTTGTTGGCATAAGATGCGATTTCAATATCCTGCTCATTCAGCCAACCGGGGTTATCTTGCTTTCGTGTGTAAAAAAACGTTTTTGTTCTGACCGGGATTATGATTGTTTCCTCGTTTCCGTTTTAGTGAAATCAACCCGGAGACATTGTTCATCGTTTTCCCGTACAAATTCCTTTTTCGGGAAGTTTACTTAGAGGTAAGTGTATTAGATCTAAGTTGAGGCATTCTTTTTATCCTATGAACTGCCTACAGTGTCGCTCCAACGCGTAAAGTGTACTAATTATCAAATCTCTCTCTTGACCTGATCATTGAGCAGACAGCATTTGCAGTCAAAAGACGATTTGAAAAAGATGTGAATGCTTTCGACATTAACCCGGCAAGTTGAGAATAACTTGTTCTTGAGGCATTGTGGGAACCGTCGTCTACAAGCTGGGGAACAGGCGTTCGACCAAGTCCTGTTTATCGATGTGAGCTCTGTGGAATAGATAGTTTCTGCGGAATCGGAGTGTTTATTCACCTGAAATACGTTGGTGTATGAAACTGATGTGCGCTTATGATGTCAGTCCCTTGTCGACGTGGACTATGCACCACCAACTTGGGCAATCAGCAGCATCGGTTGTTAGCAGCCATTCCAGCGTAGAACAACATATACTGAGCACGATTAATCGTGTGGTCATGCTTCTTTTAGCCCAAATATTTCCGCGTCTGACAGTGCTTACACTATTGGACTTTGCTACAGTTGCGGTGCTGTTTCTTCGAACAAGTTCATTCGGACTTTTTGATAAGACTCGTTCTTTTGTCGATTTTTATCATTCGTTTGTCTACTTTATCGTATTTAGATTTTAAAACATGGTTTAATATACTATCCTCGAAGCTCTTAATCTAATATCAACAATTGGATATGTAAATGCTCTTCTCATTCTTCCGTCAATCATCTGCTTATCTATTGTGTACGGAATCCCTTTCCTTCCTATCAGTAATATAGAACTGCTTTAGAGCAATCCTAGATATTAGACGTTTCAAAATCAGCGCGCTAATAAAATAACCTGGATGAAAGCTTTGCATCATTTAGTTGTTTGCATCTCTATGGTTCTGAATCCTGTTTTCATAGGACGATGCAGTTTGGGTGTCAAGTTATCGGTTGACCGTCAGGCTGCTCCGCAAATTCCGTGACCCATTTATGGACTAAGAATCAGCCAAGTTTTCCAACCGACTGATCCAGTAGGAGCGTTGTCGCTTGAAAGACGTTCGTTTGCTATTGCATAATTTTGCAATTGAACAATCTGGAGACAGACAATGAGCTTGTGGTTCACTGAAATTTTATGGCGTACAAATTACGTTTCTAAAAGTGATTTCGCTGCATTTTGTAAGATACTCATCAGTTGTCTGGCTCCAAACTTGTGCTGCATGATGATAATGATTATAAATTGACATTGCTGTAATGGCTGATTATAAACGTATTGGCTTTAAAAATATTTCCGCTGTTTTGATGACGATGCGCCCTCAGTAAACTTTGCCATCTTGGTGAACAACTCTGAACTAAAACTAATTCACAATATCTCGATGGCGTTTTACTTACCGATGTTTACCAGATGACAGGATTTTCATATAACTCTGTTCCTATTCTCGAAGACCTTATTCATCCTTCATCCTTTGTTATCATACCGCCTATTTGATTGCCGAGCATATTCTGCTTTGATCAGTTTACGTCACTCCTTCACTACCTCCGTCGTATACACGATGAAACGTTCAATGCGAGTACGTCAACGAGGTACCTCCCGGATCCCTTGGCTATGATTATATCATTAAAATAAAGGTGATTTTCCTGGTTTTATTTCAACATCATTTGTTTCGTGTGTTTCTCATTTTCGATAATTCACGAGGGAGATTTCGTAACGCTTGTTGTTTTCTTTTGTTGTCGGTACCCATGTTAAAATTGACCGTGTTGTGAATTTACTCAGATCATTTTATTAGCAATCCGCAATTGCGATCCATACCATTACCTATAGCAAATACTTTGTCTGGTTGCTGCCGGTTTTGGGTATCATATGGTATGAAAGCGCAAGCCTGATCCACGCAAAGTGCCGCACATTCAGAGACTGCACGTGGGCTGAGATACTGTCAGGTTACCCAGGCCTAGACAGATATGACAAAGCGCGTCTTCTGTATACGACCGAAGGTGTATCCTGATAATTTTACCAAATTCGAACGGTCTGTAATCGGTACATCCGTGAGAGAAATTCGGGTTTCTAATTCCGAATCCGTATTGGCATGCATTTCCATCATACCCTTTACTGGTTTCGTGCTGTTTGCAATCATCAGGTTCTGGCAGTACGATTGAGATCCGCATGCCTTGAAACGTTGGAAAAATGGTAAACATGTGCTTGTAAGCCACTGTTGGATAAGGTTTGCACGACCAAACTTTTCAATCACATGTCCCCAAACACGTAGATGGGTTTAAACGATTATCATGAAGCAAATTCCGTATTTGTATTCGTTTCCATTACACACACACACCACGACCGGTTTCCTGCTGTTTGCACTCATTAGGTAGTGCCAGTATAATCCGGATCCGCATGCCTTGAGACAGTGGTAAAATGGTAAACAAGTTGTGCTTGTTTCTTTATATTTGCCGAGCCGCCATTGTTGTTAACGCTTTTTTCAGTTCGATTTTTTGATAGACTCACAATAGTCAGAAAGTATTAAGCTACATAGGCCAACTTTTAAAAATCCTCTCAAGTGCTACAAGTGCCTAACTCTATTTTGAACACGTTTACATCATACTGCTTCCTCTTGTTCAAAACAGCAATTCATCAGCTGTTTCGTTTCCGCACCATATCTGACCACGTAGCTTTTCTTTTCAGCACTTTGTACTTGAGGTCAAAGATGATCCCTTTGAAGGTACACTCAACGATAATTACATGGTATGTCGATCGATCCTACTGTTTCAGCATGCGTTCTTCTCCAAACCACATGCATATGTGTTTCGCCTTTCTCTCCACCACTTAGGTTCTCCAAAACGAGCACGCGAAACATGAACAACGTCAGCGCATGCTCCTCGACCAATGCCGCTCTGCGCAGATCAACGTTACGGATAGTGATTTGATGACTTGTTTTACCCGTTTGGAACAACTATTAGCCTCAGGTTATCGTTCCAGTTTGGAAAAGTTTCGCACGGAATTCCCGCCTACGGATGAATTGTTCACATGGACACTAGAAAATGTTTATCTGGTCAGTTTGACCGATGATTCTTTCAAGTCTCCTGAACAGGTGATCGACAAGATTCGCTCTATTGACCAATGCAGGTACGAATATAGTCTAGTGTTAGCAATTACGTGGTGCTTTGGTTTCAATTGATTATCAGCTCGCGACATGCCCATCCGAAAAACAATTTGCATTCAATTGTGGTACAGTTACATAGGGTTCTTACAACCACAGTTTTCAAATAGAGAATCACATAGTGATTCCTGGTGAAGCACTCAAGGCGCTTATGGATGACCAAAGTAATGTGATGCTCACATCCCCATCACGTACACAGCACAACCGGTTTCTGGCTTTTTGCGTGCATCAGGTGGTGACAGTAAGATCAGTTGGACGTTTCGTCATCAAGCTAGATGACATCGTCGGCTGAGCTTCTTGCAAAGTGTTCGTAATCGTCGTGTTTTCTGATTTTCTTACGCTGACCGTTCTATTTCTTTCCTCGACATTGCTTGTTCTCAAGGTCACATGGCTTAATGTTCAGTTCCTCATTGACACATATATGTCATCCAATTGTACGTATTGATTCAATGACCGCGTTGTGGAATGCCTCGCTTCGAGGAATTCCCGTTTGTGGCGCGTGCGTCCCCTTGCAATGACTGGTTCCTTGGTAAACATGAATTGATAGTAGGGATTCGTAATCATGCCTACTCATCACTGACGGGTGTTCACGCAGTGTGGTAACTAGTCACTTTCCAGTTTTTTCCACGTAATGCATCTCACAGTCCGCGCATGGAATTTTTTAGACGACGTTGCTTTTGTCTTCTTTTTTAAGCTATCTTTCAATTTGCACAGCTGATTGCGGAGTGTTCGCGTAGGTCTGTGTGCAACGTTCATTCCAAGTAGTCGCAGTACTGTCGCAGCGATTTCTGAAACATTCTTAATGCATAACAGGGGTTTCCTGACATGTGCGTTTGGTTGCTCCGTAGAAAAGCTTCTTGGCGATTTGTATCTCAGTGTAAAGTTCTTCGGGTAACCGTTTTTCTCATGGACCGTGAAAAATTATCTTTCTTCCTCAACCAGCGTTTCAGATGAGTTGCGATACGCGTACGCTCGGTTGAACAGCGTTCGTACGCTGCTCCTGTTGTGTGTAATCGGACGCTTGCTTTTGAAGTTCAGAATTTAGTCCATATGTGTGTGTTTCCGATAGACACTTGTCTGGAGGGATCCTGTGTCGCTTCTAGTGACGAGGACATCCAAGAACGGTAGGCGCTTATTGATTTCTGTTTCTTTCGTGGACTTTATTCCTGTGAAGACACAAGCCAATAGTCTATGAGCGTATTTGACTTGCGATTTCTGGATTATGACGAAGATGTCGTCCACGTACCGTACCAATAATTTCGGTTCTATTAGGGGAATGGCAATGCGTTCCAATCTCTGCATTATTGCTTCCGCTTTCAGTCCAGAGATATGCGACCCCGTTGGAGTTCCTTTGATCTGCTCATAGAATTTTCCATTGAACTTGAATTGAGTGTGGAGGCAAAGATCCAAGAGCGTCATTAGTTCCTCGTGAATGATTCAATTTCCGCCATACGTTGTTCCGTGTTCAGTTAGCAGCGATGAACTTGTTTGGTTGACGAGTGTAAGGTCGATCGACGTAAATAGGGTGGGACATCGAAGGAGACCATCGGCACGTCGTCAGTTGTCTTCACGTTTTGCAGTTTTTTATAGAAAAAAATCATTCCCGCATTACACAGATACTTAGAACACCCAGTGTTTAGCTATGAAGAAAAGAAAGCCATCAAACAGCTTAAAAGCTAAGAGAACATAGTCATTTTACCAACAGACAAAGGGTGAATGACGATAGTTATGGATAAAGCTGATTACATCGAGAAAGCTGAAGAACTGCTGCGGGACGACCATCTATCGACAGGTCAGTGAAGATGAGACGAAACGACTAGAAAACAAGATTAACGCTACTTTCCAGAGACGACTCAGATTACCAGTGCTGTATATTTCCGAATGAAACCCGAAGATTCCTCAATTCCGCGATTCTAAGGTCTACCAAAGGTTCACAAAGAAGGTATCCCACTACTTTCAATCGTTTCACTACCCGGAGCACCTACGCATAGATTGTCGAAAGAACTACAAAGAAAACTCCGATATCAAACAGTAACGTCGGGTTCAGTGAACCTTGAAACGTTTCTATAGTTGTAAACAAATGTATTATTTTAAACCACTGTTAAAAAATTTCATTATCTAAAACTATAAATTATTATCCAGTTCCTGACTTTCACGCATTCGCTTCTGTGATTTCAACGTGCTTCTCCCAATCTGGTAAGTAAGAGGGTTTCGAAACCGAGGATGCCGTTTTATGCATAGTATGTTTACTCAGCTATCTTTCTGATTATCAGACAGATTCACTGCGAGACTGTTTAGCTAAAATTATCGAGAAGCAACCGACATGGATGAACAACAAGCGCTTTTCATGCTGCGAAAAGAAATAGGAATAGTGATCACTATGGCCGACAAAGGCAAGACTACAGAAATCGTTATCAAATGTGATTTTAAAGCTAAGGCTGAGTCAAAGTGATGTGTTGCTTCCATCCCCCGAACTTACACTCCACTACTGGTTTCTGGCTGTTTGCCGTCATCAGGTGGAGACAGTAAGATTAGGATCCGTGATCCTTGAAACAATGGATAAGTGGTAAACAAAGTTATACTCGAATGCCACTTGCATAGGGTTCATATAACGAACCACGATGTTCAAACACAGAATCACATAGTGATTCGTGGTCAAGCGCTCGTGGCGCTTATGGATGACCAAAGTGATGTGTTGCTCACATTCCGAACTTTCTCCACTACTGTCTCCGCCTGATGACGGCAAACACCCAGAAACCGGTAGTGGAATGTAAGTTCGGGTATGTGAGCAACACATCGCTTTGGTCAAAAACTAATCGTTACGAAAAACCGCTCTAACCGGATATCAACAAATATTTCTTTCGTTGTTGACACTTACTTGATACAGCTGCATATATGCTCTGTGGTGACCTTGCTTGCGTACATTGTACTCTCTAATTTCATGCCTCGTCATATCGTTCTTCTATCGACTATCAGTTGTGAATTCTAGCATCAAAGTTTTCTGCGTTCACCAGTAACATTTTCGAAAAAGAGGACTGATTTTCATATGTCGTTCATTCTGACACTGACGTTATATCTACGCATGACTAAACACGCGCGTAGTACAAAATCACACAGTTCGCTAAAATGTGCATGGTTTGTGATATGCTCAGGTTGTGGATGCTCAAATAAAAACCACGGGAAGCGATAATAATGTATGTATATGTATGTATAAAATCACAAACCCGTATTCATACAAATTACCGTGCATTTAGAAACTGCGATGGTCTAAGATACGGTCAGGCTGCCCATGTCTAAACTGAGAGAGAGAATGACAGTGAGACTCCAGAGTGTTTCCGCACACAGCTCGATTCCGTTTGCAAATCAATTTGGCACGGTGTGACACGCGCAGTACAGAATGCACTGTACAATTGCACATTCGTGCACAATAATGAAAATAATAATGGTGACTAAAATCAGATCTCGATTACAGCCTCTTACAGGTGGCTATAAATTTCGTACAAAGATCAAGTGTATGCAACTGAGATATTGCACTCGGTTTTATTTAACCCAAAACATCTTAACGACGATTTCATTCGGATTATTTCGAACTCCTTGTAAAATATGTGATGCCAAATCGAAATTAAACGCAGTCATGTCATCTCGTTTCCATTTGGCCCCTTGATCGGATCTTTATGAGAAATTAATGATTTGTCAAGTGCATGTGCCTGTTTTCTTATTTATTTGATTTATTCGCCACGAAAACATCTAAATTATAATACCTTAAGCGAGTAATACTCAACAAAACCCATATTCGTATAACAGCAAATACACATGTCATGGCGATTATTATACCCTATGGTGGCGCGCGGTCCGTTTGAATGTTGATAATTGGCGTTTCGAGCTGCGCGACTATCCCAAACCATGGTGGGAAATGCGTGATCTGTTCATTTGGGGTCCGTTGATCGGCGCCGAGAAACAAACTGGATGGTCCGGTGAGTATTAATTTGATTCGAGTTTCTTTTGCTTTTCGAGTTTGTCATCTCAAAACTACCTAGTGACACAATTATAATTTCACGGATAGTCTTTTTTGGTGTCTGGAGCGCAGCGTATTGATTTTAGTTCGGTATCTCGTTGACTGAATTTCCCTCGGTGCATCTTGTTTTAATTGATTGATTCTATGATCCACATTGGCCACATCAATTAGGAAGCTTTATCGATTTTTACTGTCCATTCGCAGTGTCCACTTGGCATTGCACATCTTTAATCCATTCCTTTATTCGCCTTCCTTCGGCGACCTTTTCAAAGCGACTCATCATCCGGATTCGCAGGCGTTTTTTGGATTCATCAAAACTTTATTCTTTCATTGTGTGCATCATTCTTCTTCAGTTGTTATTTACTCACCTTCATTCGTCACTTCTCGATTCTCATCTAATGAGGTGATTCACTGCATTTGTTTAACGAGTGAAGCATTAGCATTTAAGCGATCACGGGCCCAACTGGCTTCGATTCTCTTGAACATTTAGTAAAATGGGATACTAGAAAGTATTTTCATTTATCATATTACACAGTACAAAATCAGAGACGCTTAAATACTTGAATTTCATAAACTTTGCTGATCTTCAATGTAATGTGTTGCTCACATCCCCATCCCTTACAACAACACATTACTTTGGTCATCCATAAGCGCCTTGAGTGCTTTGACCAAGAATCACTTTGTGATTCTGTCTGAACATCGTGGTTCGTTGTACGAACCCTATATAACAGTTGGCATACAAGTATAATCTTGTTTTGCTGATCTTCATTGTGCAAAATGCCATGCAAGAACTAGGACTGAGTTTTGATGTAACGTTTGACTGCACCATTCACTACAGATTCTGCGGTGCTACGTAACTCTCACCGGCGTCTCACTACTGTTAGTACTACTCCCTACCTACGGTCTATGATTATCAACACTATCATAAATCACCTGTTTGCTGCTGGACGCGGTGCTAACGTGCAATCTCTCGAACTGTGTAGAATTTATACTCTACTTCAGGCTTAGCACTCCACATATACCTACACGGATATTTCTCCGTGATACTAGATTGGTGGTGACATGCCTATCCTGTCACAGCTTCTGAGGATTTGTGTTTGCTTAGTAGTATTCCTCGTCATAAGCTTTTCATGAATCGTTTTAAGCTTACCTTTTGTCCTACATTCCGATCCTACTATTTTACGTTGAAGATATCTCGACGTTTTTTCAGGCGAGCGTTATGTCATAGTGTACCCTGGAGATCCATGGCCTCCCTACCTTCTCACACGAAATTGTAATCCAATGAAATTCTATTATGATTTGAGCGCAGGTATGTTATTTCTGTTAGTTCACTGCATAATTTTTAAGCCTTAATTTTGAGCACTGACAAAGTAATTTTGGCTCTGTCATCCTATTGTTCCTTTCGAGTTCATGAAAGGAATATAATGTAAGCTGAGTCTTGTGGGAGCCATTTCCTGAATTACACTTTTTGCCATGTGAATCATGGCATAAAACCTCCTAATCGTATATGTTATTCTCCCAAAACATACTTGAGGTTAATAACAGTTCGCTGATTTCGGTGGCATTTTGTGTGAGTCTAGGCTGTAGATTCGAAACGGCATCAATTTTGATGGGTGTCACCGAATGAAAGCGTCGCAATATATTACCGTACTTAAGATTCTAAACTGGTACTTCATCCATTTTTCCTAAAGTTTGTATGCAACTTCAGGCGGAGAACAGCGGACGTACAGTTTGATATAGAAGCTTTGCACATTCTGAGTTGAACTGCTATATTAGAAATGTCTGATGTGACCGTGCATTATAAATTACTGTTAGAATCACGGTTTGTTCCGGTGGTCTGCATTCGACTGTGTTGGTCCATGTGCAACTAGTTTGACATTCTATCGATCTGTGTGCTTTACAAATTGAACGGTAATTTCTGCCATGCCACTTTGAGGTTCACCGTATGGCGTGACACCTGCACGCTCAGTGCTCATGACTTAACCATGACTAAGTTCATTTTTCAATTATAGTTTCTGCCGGGGATATGTGTAGAAGTATTATGTGCTTGAACGTTGACCCGCCGCTTTATTACTTCTCGTTTTCCATCATCACCCAATTTGGACTCGTGCCATTTCACAGACATGAAATCTTTCTGCTTGTGCTACGGTTCCAATTGGGAGCCGTGTCTCGCCTGGTTAAGCCAGCGGGTCGAGGACATCGTGCCACGTCCGACAGACCTCTCTTCGCCGCGTCTCGGCTGGTGGGACAAAATGCGTCACCTCTTGCACGGTCGGTTGTATTTTCTCACGGAATCGATGCAGTGGCTCTGTTCCACCAGTTTTAATCCGTACAACGTCACTGAATTCTTCGCTTGGGAATGGTCACAGTGTACAGTGTGTTGGGAGAACTGTAAGTTATAGTATTCACACACCACTGGTTTGTATGATCGTTTCGCATGTCTCTTGCTGCAACAGTTGCCTATTCTTCGAGTTACTCTCACTTCCTGATTTCAGCATTGCGGAATCCATCTGCTTTCATTCGTTTAGTAAACCAGGGCGATAATTTTCATAGTAATGCGATTTTTAACCCGAACATTTCTTTTAAATTGCTTAGAAAACCTTAGTGTTGCGTGTAGAGTAAAAAAATTAAAAATTCAGCGTGTACACATGGGCTTAAATCAATTTGCCATCTGCTGAAAGGTACACGTGATTAGCTAAAGCGCATTTAATTGTCGTAAGATGCTATCCTCATCACCCTACAGTGAAACATTTCAATTTACTCCTAGTCATCCTTCACCGCAAAATATTCGTATAAACATCTCGTTACTCCGGCTCTTGAAATCGACCTTACTGCAGTTTTTATAAAATACATATTTTTTGTGAAAATTGAAACAGTGAGTGAGCGATAAACATAAACACATTGTTATTGTGTCCCCGCTGTTATATTGGGTTAATAGTACGAAACACGGAACGAACCATTTTTTGAAACGTATCAAATCCAAAGACAATAGGATAGAGCGAGGCATGAATGCAATTGACTGCACGTAAACACAATCTCAGACAGTACATCATCAACCAATAAGAATCAATCAAGTGATACAGGGACATTCACTGTCTGTAGTTATCTTAATGATTTGGGAAGCTGTGGTCAAGTCACGCGGGCTGCAATACAATGTATTTTGTTTTGTCCAGATGCTCGGATGGAGAGAATTGAGAGATCTTTAATTACTTCTGAAGCCTGGTATTATTAACATTACTCTATTCAAACGTATAACTTGCACTTGTTTTCAAGTATCACTAAGGAGTGATCACCCACTCAATCCTCTGCCTCTCACACACATCATTAATGACATTTCGGCTTTTGTTTACTTGATTTTTAGCGCATATACGATATGAAGGTGACCTGGACATCTCCTACCGCACTGCCTCCAAGTATGACGGCGTCTGCAAACTTTTCCATTTGCCGAACGTATCAATCAGGTATATTATCGTATTTCGAAATATTCGTTTGACGTGTCCTAGGGATACACAATGAACCGTACAGCCAACGTTGTATCACTCGTATGTGCGTGCCTTTCACCTTCTTAACCACCAAATAGGTATAAAATCCTCTTGACTTCAATAACCTAACTATTTTGACTGCTTTTCGCTTTGATTTATATGTTTTCGTTAAAGCCTACGTTCATATGATCCCTCAAATTCAATCACACTCATGTTGTTTTGATCATTTCTTTGAGACCGTGTTTTATATCCACCTACACTGAACCGACAGATAACATTTCGAAGTTGTGTCTACGAAAGCCACTGTTCGCCAAACGCGTTCAATCGTGATCGTGTAATGCACGTGTCTATGCGAGTAACTCTTAATGTGAACAATTCACCGTATACATCTACTCTTTCATCCCAAAGATTGGTTGACATCGTGTGGACTGGGGATTACCTCAAATCAATCGATGCAGGTGCCACTTTCGGCTGTTGAACGCTTACAGCAAGTAAATGCCGCCTATCTGTCGAGTACTGTCTATCGCTGTAAAAACCTACAATAGATTGTTTCTCCGGAATCGGTTTTTTTCTAATGTGCTGCGGTATAGGCAATCCCGCGTTAACGGTTCACATCCACGGTCGATATCGACCGAAGGAGGTTTAAATGTGGTTTCTTGTTAAATCCCCTTCTCCTTGAAGCTTTTCGCTTTGCACTAACCTGATTCTGATTCTTGCTACCTAATTTTTTCTGTTATTTTATTTTGTTCGTAAGCAAATTTTGACTCACCTCTTCTTTAACTGTGTAGCAATCAAATGTTTGCTAATTTCCTCAGTTGTCTATTGTGTTGACTTCGTTCCGTTTCTAGTATTCGTCTGGATTGGCTATCTCTGTACGACCCACGTAACCATCATTCAGTGGAAACATGTAATTTCGGACGTCTAGACCGAACTGAGCGCGCGAAAGTACGTTCACTTCATTATGGTGTACTTTATCTTGTTATTCTTTCTTGCTAGCGTAGACCTATCAATAATCGTGGCCTACGTGAATACTATGTCATGGTTGATGGTAGTAAAGCACTTGATACTTGTTACCGGCATGATACTATCAATGCTGATGATGACGTAAATATCGTATTTTAAATTTGCATCGCGTTTTGAAGTGACTGTCAATTAGTGTTCGCACAACGAACCACATTGTTCGGGTGCAAAATCACATTAATTCTTTTTCAAGTACACAAGACGCCTTCAATTGACTAAAGTATAATACTGCTCACATCCCCATCCCTTACACACCACTACCGGTTTCTGGCTGTTTGCCATCATCCGGTGGGGACAGTAAGATTATGTCCTTGTAATAGTGAGAAAGTGACAAAAAAGTCTGACTTTGAAACCACTGTTTATAAGTGTTCGTACAACGAACCACGATCTTCAAACACAGAAGCACATAGTGATTCTTTGTCAAGCGCACGAAGCGCTCACGGATGACTAAAGAATAATCTGGCTCACCCCCCCCACGCTTACAAAGCACAACCGTTCTATTGCTGTTTGCCTCATCAGATGGGATTAGGTGGTCACCGATGTAATACTTGATTGCCACTGTTGAATACTTTTCGTGCAACTAACCAAGATGTTCAACTCATAATCAAAGAATGTGCAAGATAACTGAATTGGAATCGCACTTAACTGGATTTCGTAGTCGGAATTGAACTAGGCTGCACTGGAACTGATTAGAATCCAATTGGACCAAATCAAAGAACACCAGTAAGAGGAATTCTTTATTTATCGTAAAACCATTTGTATATATGTGAAACGAAAGAGTATTCGATTAATGCTAAAATGTACTTCGTATATTCTGAATCATGGAAGCATTCGACGTAATTAGTTTGCAGTAATACAGATTTTTTCTTAAATCAAAATATCGATTTTGCTGATCGGGTTCCAGATTGCTCATCTCGTATTGATTCATTCTATTGGAGTTGCAGTCGTGAACGTTGTTCGTCATTGATCGGTTCATCAGCTTAATTGTTGATCTGCGTTCAGCATCGATTAGAAATTGAGCAAAGCTCTCTGAACTATCACAACCCTCCCCTTTGAAGATTGCGTTTTCTTTAGTCCGGCCAATGTTAGCGATGTTCTGAGGGACTGTCGAAACCTTGACGTTTCCTCGAAATTCTTCTTTATTTTGAATGTTGGTATTGTTGCTTTCTGATCCCTTGGGATTAATTCGATTTTCATGTCTCTGACGAAATCGAGCATTGAATTTTTTATTGACCCTGGTTATTCTTTCATGCACGGATGTTCGACCGTGCAGCACCTCTTTGCTCTACAACTAACGCCGTGCTAAATTGATTTGCCACTGGTAGTTAGCTGCATGTGAATACACGCTGGAATTTCACTACCGTCGCTTTTTTCCTTTCTCGTATATGTCTAGGCCTGGGCAACCTTACAGGATCTTAACCCACGTGCGACACTTTCCCTGGATCAGGCTTGCAATTCCATACATACACTCTTTCATGGGCTGGCCACAAATCGGATGTGCGAGTGATTGCATTTGTGACATTACGGTATTAATGCAAAAATTGGACCATAAACTTATCAAATTTATGAAAGTTACTTGATGTGGTTGAATGTATTGTGTATGAAATGTTTCTGTTGCTTGGAAGTCGGATCGAATGACATGCTGCAAGAGAATGTTTATCGATTCAGCAGAAGTAATTTTAGTTTTTAGGATAATAAGGATAGACTTTACGCCCACCAGCAGTGAGGAAGATGGCAGATTGAATCTCATAACATCATCAGACTCTTCTGTTTTTGCCGCACATCGTTTCAGCCTTGGATTCCATGCCAAGCGGTATTCGCGACATGCGTGGCGTTTTTCGTCGGCTTTGATCGCCACCACAATAAGAGTTGCCCATAACGACGACCTTGCATTCATAAGAATGCATTCACTCTCAAGTTTTCTTATCTTATTCAGTCATCCATATATTTGCCAATGTTGTAGAATTCTACCTTTTAGGGCGTTTCAGGCGTTTAGCGCTCAAGACACTTATTGGTGACCAATGCAATGTGTTGTTAACACCCCGAAACACTCCACAACTAGTTTCAGGCTGTTGCTGATCTGCGTTCAGGAAACTCCTATCGATTGGCAGTAATACAATTTCGATGCAAGGCTTAGTCCGCAAAGTATTTTGCTCCTGTGTGTATTAATAAATATAACAAATGTCATGGTTACATTATCACTCAATCCCAGTGGAGCTGTTTAAGAAACCGATTCGATCATGAGTTCCTCATTTGTAAGTTGTCCATGGAAATGTGCTTTGTTCTGATCGAAAGCGCATTGGTTGTTGCACATGGTTGTAAAGCCCCGACCATTCGTATAACAGCATGATACAGATATCATTTTTGGGGTAGACGATGATTCGTTGCTAATCGCATGAACATTAATCGAGCACCAGTACAATTTGACTTGCGCGATGTGTGACTTAGCGAACCTTACCTCTGATCCTACTCACACTTGTGGTTTGACGAAGCTCCGGTGTTAAGCGAGAGGTCACCAATAAACTGCTCTAACCCATTCATTGCAAACGTTCCTTTTCATGAATTTGATTCCCCGTTCGGTCCAAACTTTTTCTACTACATTGTGACTTACCCATTTTGGCGATGTACACATTTGCAGCCTTCATCGCCTGACACGTTACTGGTGACGTGTTTGTTTATCGATCATTGTTGACAAAGAAACGGGTGCGATTTGTTGTAATCCAACCTTTACTTAAAACGATGCTATTCGCGAGTTTGTGATCTGACAGAGTTGAATGAACAATTGTTGGATTTAATATGCCGCGATGTTACTGTTGCTGTATGAGTAGTTGCGATATTCTGAATTTTCTAATATTACCGCTTGCATTATTTTCTCGCCTAGCACGATTCGTATCATTTTTTCCGGGCCCACCGATTATGCGTTCATCTGAGCTGCACGGTGCTTCCTTCGTCTTCAGGCTTAACGGAACGCCACGCGGCGTGTCTGTTTTACACAAGCGTTCTCAAATTTGCAGACAAGTTACGCGTATGTTATTCTATCACATTATTTTGTTTATGTATTTTCCGTAGTCGTCACGACGCTCGTATAGCATTGAACCTGGATGTATCGTTTGTTTAACGACCTTCCTTGACATTCTGGGTGCCTGATTTATGCAGGTTCCTCCGATGTCTGATTATTTTGTGTAAAGAAATTACGCGTAATGCTGCCATAAGCATAGCCATTTCACGACGACAACTTGAGGCCATAATTTACCTTTTCACCTGTACGCTTAAAGCGTTTGCCACTGTGCACTTGTGCGATTTTGGTCCTTGAATCATGTGCTTTAACCACTGCATTCTAGACATTGTGTGCACGTCTCCAATAACACGTTTTGTTCAGTTAATTGGTTTTCACATTTCTACATCTGAATCACAGTTTGTTTTGATGCTGTTTATCGCCTTCACTTTAGTATAAATCTAAGGTAACTTGAGGCATAGAGGATTGCTAAACCTTGGCTAGATTCGAATCTCATATTGTGGAGTGCATTAGCAACGAAAGATAATCACGAGCTTTTGGATGATATGCAAAAAATTACCCCCCCCGGTTGTTTTGTGCGACTATCTCCTCCTGGAGGATGAGTCGGTTTCAATGAAGATTCTTGGGAATTTGGGTACTAAGCGGCGTCCCCAGCACCACTCGGCGTTTTTTCGAGTCAGATTCTCTAGCCTTTGCACAACCAAGTGCGACCTGCAAAGCAGCATGGAGTTGCCAGAAAGAGGTGATGTGCACCATCTAACCGTCTACCAGACTCTGTTCCAGGTTTTTCCTCAGGGTTTTCTCCCGAAGCCTTTCCCGCGATCGGGTATCCCGCAAGGCAGCAGAGGTTTAAAATCAGGATTTTCCTTCCCTTAGATTAAATGTCCTCCAAGGATAACGAGCTACATCTGCCCGAAGCACACTGGTTTTTAGACGCCAGTCACTCGCCCTCATCCCCTCTCCTGTTGGTTCTGCCGGGCTCGGGGAGCCACTGGTGCAAGCCAGAAGCTGAGCTTGGTTGTCAGAATCTATTTGAGACGCGCGCCATATGGGAGCATTTTATTAACAGTGGGAGCTTATCCCCACTGCCACCCCCGGCTATGACAACCTTTGGAACAACACAAGAGCAGAAAGCGCCGACAAGACTGACGATGATAATCGCGAACCCATAATAGTTCAGCTTTCGGAAGGATTGCATTACAACAGTTCGAGCGACAACATCCTCGGAGAATGAGGTCAGTCTCTATCGAACAATATACAATTCGTCAAAGTCCGTCAAACGAGTCCTGTATAGTGAGGGCTTGAAGCGTACCGGTTGATACGAAATGGATTGACTCATCAGATCGAATTGAAAACTGGGACTGATATGTTTGGTTTGCCTATATAAGATATTCGTTTTTTCTTTGTCTTGTACATAATAAACGCCTTTGACCAATCGGCTTCTCTTGTGTTATGGGATTCGTGTGTGAACACGATTCGTTTTGGAATGGTTGACCTCGTGGATTAATCGGACGCTATAATAAAGTGGCCCGTGAACGGTAGGGGACACGTGGATATTCTTGAACTGATGGCCTGAAGGTTGTGTTAAGTGTCCTGAGGTTTGCCAGCTGCCACTCGTCCATCTAGAATGGCCTGACGCACTCATTTCCGGCCTGTCTCTCCTCAACCGCTAGGATATCAATGTTCAAAATGGTCACCAACTATATATTTTATTGTCCAACAAATTAGTTTTACTCCCATTATCACAGGATTGCTTGTTTCAGTATATCCGACATTGAGTGATAAACCGTATTTTTTTTACTTTCACGAGTTTTTTTGCTCCCAGTTTCAAAGAATTGTTGAATAAGCTCATACAACCAATGCGTATTGTCTGAGTTTCTCATGCTGTATCTAATTATTTAAGTAAAGGTTTGCCGCTATTCTATACCACCGCTGAATTGCTGACTGCAAGTAATTCTCTAATCCTTCCTCTTTGCCCTTACAAGACTTGCCTTTCGAAAGTCGCTCGGCCAATACGCCGGGGCCCTGCTTTTTCCAATAGTCCTGCTTCGAGACCTAATTTCGGACGCCTTTTCCAGTGAGTTTTTGTCTTGATGCTTTACGTAAATAAACTCGCTCTGTAGATATGATCGCCTAAAATCCGGTACATACCCGCATGCATGCATGCTTTTTCATCGTACACACCTCATGACCACTTCGTGCCTTTTGCACTCACCAGGAATAAGATCAGGATTCGCATGTCTTAAAGCAGTGAAAGAATGTTAAACAATTTTTAACAGTGGCATACAAGTAGAAACCTCGGCACAAACTCCGTTTTTTCACGGATTTTCATCCGAGTAACAGCCTAATCCGAAGATACATAGCGATATGTCCTTATAACCATGCTGTTGTCATCGATGTTACAATATTAGTTTGATGAATTGGCTACGCCGCCGGCATATGTACTTTAGGTACTTCTGTTTGTTTTAAAATAAATTGGTTGCCATGTCTATGTAGATGTTGGGATTACAGATTAACAGTCCAGAGTGTGATTTCAGCGTGTGCCTTTTGTTTGACTACAGTTAACCAGTGCCCATGCCCTGCGTACGCAAACACCCATATGGTTTGGGAAAATAATGCACCTGCCAGCCTCACAGTTATTGTTTCGCTTGGGGTTTTCGTGTAAATGCCCAACTTGCTCTAAATCATCAGAACGCAGTGTCGCTACTAGATATATGGTGTCTACCATACTTTCATCCGGAGTCTTCGCGGCGATTGCGTACCGTCAGCATGGAAACCTGGTGTGATAACACCAATATACAAGGGTGGCTGTCGTTCCGACGTAGCAAATTACGGGCCTGTTACGCTGCTGCATCTCGAATATTATGAAGTGCATCCTAACTGAGTGTACCATGGGTCACCTTGAAACTAAAGGATTTTTATTAGCAGCGCAACATGAGTTTTGCCGAAGCGGGTTTTGTCTGTCAAATTTACTTATCACTCTATACGATTGGACAACGTCTCTTGACCTATATTGATGTATCAAAGGCATTCGATATGGTCAACCATAGCCTGCTTCTACAAAAGCTAGTGCAATATGGGATTACTAATAACCGGAAACCGAATATTCATTGCCAGAAAGTCTTGAACAAGGAAACCAGTATCTTGGGAATGCTGAGGAGAATTTTTGCGCGGCTCTTTTTTAAAACGCTCCCCCGCATCATAAATACTTACATCCATCCAACGATAGAATACATTATCTCAGTTTGTGCATCGTGGCTACGTAAAGACATTGAATTGCTGGATAAAATTTACCACCGAGCGACGAAGCTAGTTGATGGGATGCGGCGCATCCCTTACCAATAGCGAATGGCCGTGCTGGGATTGACCGATCTTACACAAAGGAGTGTAAGGAGCGACATGATCCTAACATATAAAATACTGGATGGAATATCATCCTCTTCGCGATTTTATAGAGGTCAGTTCCCCTAAGAATAGACCGTGCCATTCAATTTGTCTCGTTATGCCGAAATAAAGACTCGACAGTAGACGTCATTTCTTCGCTGTGCGTATTTGTTTTTCGTGCAATTCACTACCACGATATTGTGAACGCTACAGCGATCGGTGTTTTCAAATCAAAACTGGATTCTTATATCGAAGAGCACTCCACAAAACAAACACTTCAATGATTGATTGCATCCTCTGTATTTTTATAGCTATCATCCAATGGTACATGTAAAGCGATTGCATATTTTGCACCGTAAAATCTTGATTCTATATATACTCCATGATACCTCAGATTTAACGCTTCTGCTCCATTATGCTATCCAAAATGTTCGTATTCTGTCGTTTATAGACCACTGCGGTTCACATTCAATGTATTGCTCACTTGGTGATCTATGTATAAAATTCTGCTTTAATCAACTTTGTTTAACGGTATTTGTCGCTTCTCTTGTCTCTATGAAGCTTACATCCATTTTTTCGCAAATCCCAGTTGTTTCTAATTTAATCGATATATGTTCTGTTTTAACACTTCAGGCGAATTAATTTCAACATAGCTTTACCTGATCTCACAATCGCCTATTGGGTCTCGTATGCGAATCACACAGGAGTTCACATAACCACTGGGCCGGTGCAACTAACGGGCGAACTGGTACAGACCATAAAAGGGGAGAAACCCGTTTATCTACAGTGGGAGATTGAGCCTCGTTTTGTGATGATGCCGCCCCGAGGTTCAACGATGCAAAACAATTTGATTCGTCGACCTAGTGCCTCATGGTCTGTGCGACATTTGTCGGCTACCGTCCGTGATAGTCGAATCCGACTACGACGTCGACCGCATCAACCCGGTCAAGTTGTCCAGTTGCTTTTAAGGAGTCATGACACGTTCCTTGTCAGTTTCCTTGGTTTGCGTTTTCACCCAACCGTCTTTCCATGGTATATTAATTTATTATTAATTATAGATGAACAAGGTGGGAAATTCATGTGGACCTCAATCTTCAGACACTGTTGACGTTTCGGAGGAGTTTATGATGGTGCCTCTTCTTAAATATGAACAAGTCTGCCCTGTTGTTCACCGCCCTGAATATTCCACGGTGCGTGTTCGAATACCAGGTCAACGACCCAATGAGTCCAATAATTCTGGTCAGAGTAGTGACAATACAGGGAGCAATGAACCGAAAACACACGAAAGTGTAGGTTCTACGATCGTTATTGTGTCTATTTTGCATGTTTTGGATTTAAAGTTCCGATTTCGCCCGGTGTCTGTTTTGAGGTTGCTTGTAGAGAACTCGTAACTCGGTCATTCGGTGGTGTGTGTGTGTGTGTGAAATGAATGTGTCAATTTCTCCTGTCACGAATTATTGGATTGCCTGCCGAGCACAACGACAACAAGAAGCGCCATATGCAGTCATAAGATACTCCGACGAGTTTAGATTATTAGTTAACTGTTCGGACGTCAAACTTTTTAGGCACAAAGATTTGAATGAGATCGTCAACCATTGTTCGAATTGTGAGAATTTATTAAACTGACATTCAACGACCTCAACCAGCCGGCACCTCCAACTAATAGTGACTTATCCTTCGGGAAGAAATTAGCTGATCGTGTCGACCAACATGCGAGAGTTGTCTGAAGTGAACTCACCCGTACCCAGGATTTCCGATTATAAGTAATTTCGAATTTCTTTGTGCTGCTTGTGCCAACTGTCCTGACGACAAAACGTCAAAGCAAGCTCGGCAACGTCATGTTAACATCACGCTTCCATTTTCTTTTCTGCATCTGGTCTACATTCAAATTCAGCTTAGAGTTACGTAAGAAGACTTGGCGGCCTATGAGCCTCTATGGTGATAATGCGCGTCAACACTTACGTGATGCACATAAAATATTCGGAATACGGTATGCTAGTCGATCTACCGTTTAGTGATTTGCCGTCCGATTGAATACTTCCTCGCTGTGAAGGTGTTAAGCTCAGTCAGAAAGTGTTAGAAACTGTACTTTGTGCATTTGTTCTAAAATGCGCGTATGCCATTCCTTATAGTCCGCCAAGAAAATGGTCGGCAGAGCACTTGGTGAGCAATAATCATCTACAAGTGTAAAGCACATACAAACTTTGTTCAGACACTCAAGTCGCAAACGACTTTTCCGGCATTATCGCTCCCAGCTTATTCTGGCACGTGAGCGGTGGGCATGGATTGTATAGTGTAGATCGAGAAGTTTGTCAAAATTTAAATCGTGATTAAGCAAGGTTATACTTGTATGCCAACTGTTATATAGGGTTCGTACAACGAACCACGATGTTCAGACACAGAATCACAAAGTGATTCTTGGTCAAAGCACTCAAGGCGCTTATGGATGACCAAAGTAATTTGTTGCTCACATCCCCATCCCTTACACACCACTACCGGTTTCTGGCTGTTTGCCGTCGTCAGGTGGAGACAATTAAATCGTGATTGTTGTTCATTAGAATAATGAGGTCGAACTAACGTGTATCTGACCGTTTCTGAATGAAATCTCTTGGTCATGGCTGATGTCATTTTATTTTTTCCGTCACTTTACTTTTGAACCTGGTGATCGCCACTTCACCTATCCCTCTACTTTTCATCTAGCTCACTCCTACCCATCACGTGATTGTCAGCGATTTGAAGTTCTCTTGGACCGAACGTAATCGGGACTTGGTCTACATTTTGACCGATGCCTATCAGCACGCACAATCCATGAAACGTAATCTGAGTGCGCGCCTGACAAAAAGCCCTCACCAGTTGTCCGGTGCTGGTAGCGTTGGTGGCAATACTCGTGTTCGTTCTTATGCGGGTTTAACCAAACGGTATGTCGTCTGCAATCCTCGGACATATTTCATGCTACTGAACCTTCCGAGATGCGATCAACCCAGGTCTACCAGATACTTTGTCTAACGTTAGCAGTAATCAAATATACGGTTTCCAAACACATCACTGACTCAGGAATGTATTTTTCAAATGCTTCTTTGTTTCTTTATGCTGGTTTCAGTCGCATCAAATGGACTGTTGAATGATGTCAGGTTAAGGTCAGTAAGTAAATAAGAACTCACAAACCTTGATCCAAATAAAGTGCCGTACAATCAGTTACCGCGCGTTGGCTTCGGTACTGCCAAGCTGCTCAGGCCTTTACAGATATAGGGTAAAGAAGAATGCCTGCTCAAATTTGTTTTGCCTCATGTTGCTTGCGTCTTTATAACTATCATTTGTTCTGTGAATATCAAAATTATCATTTAAAGTTCGCTTAGCATCAAGCTTAAATTGCAGATGCTTTGGGTTAACAACTTCTGCGTACTCTCCATCCTTCTGGCCGCAAAGTGTTCCGTGAACTCAACATCCTGTTCACTCCTGCTCCCGATGTGTGTTTCTCAATCGGCATGCCCATCGTGCTAGGTACAATTCTTGAAAGTTTATCTGGTCCCGCCAGACCACCTGCGTGAATATGTTTTGTATCATGATCACCTGCAGCCATTTTCCAATATTCTGTGTTGAATCGGAACTGCTGCTCCTGTTGCTCGTTACTTTGTGCAAGTGACGATCCTCCTTCATTGGTCGATGCATTGTGCAATTTTTCTACTCGCTTCACATAAAAGTCAACAAAAGTTAACGGACCTAGTGCAACTCTACAATGCTTAACATTCATACAAGGCCCTCTGTTTTTACTGGTTCCCGCTTTGATCCATAAAAATACCAGAAGCTCAAAATTTATAATTTATTAATCAGTAGGCTTTTAACTCATCGGATAATCATATTTTTCTTGTTTTCTACATCATTGAATAAGATTACTTTTCAAGGTTCCACGTACCCGGATCATCATCCACGGTTACGAATTTATCGAGCTACAATCGAAGCTCAGAACCTACACCTGGTATTTCATCTTCTGGTCGTGTGTCCGAAGACTCGAAGCTTAAGAAAACGTCTACAACCTCGGAATCCAGGCCATCATCTACCTTAGATCCCAAACAAGATGTAACGGATACCAGTCTTTTTGGTTCGTCCGGTCGATCCACGACGACCGCCAATTTAACGGAATCTGCGAGTTTACAAGAAATACCCATGCTAGCACAACTGGTTGAGGAAGTGGATACTGCGAGGTTTTACGCATATTGTGAAGAGGTGAGCAATTTTACATTGTTAAATTAATCTGAAGGGGGCATGTTGGCGCGGTAGTAACCTAAGCGCTTCTCAACAACTGCTGGAATTCGCTAGTTGGTTACTCCCTATGCGAAACATGTTTATAAAAATCTGCTCATTGAAAATGCTATGCCGTACTCCGGCAAAGAACCACCAGTGAGTAATTGGAATCTACCAGGAAACCGCTTTAATGCGGATAACCGCCCTGTCAACACGTAGATAAGGCATATTATCGAGCTGGCCTTTTCATAATCGTGCCTCTATCGCTATTGTCGTTTATTAATTCAAGTTAATTTACAATGAGAGGAATCACAACAGTTGTTACGGAATTCAATTTTGTATACCATCCACAAACTTTCGTAAGACTCACGTCACCTCATTTCTTTGTAATCGACTGTGGTCAGCACTGCGGTGTGTTAACAATCTAAAAGTATTGACAACATTAACAGTGGTTGGGAAAGGATGTGCAACATCGCCGCGATTTCAAGTTTAATTATTTTTACTTGTGCTTAAGAAATCACAATGGTTATCATCTGAGGAAGACTATTGTTCCTTTATCCGAATCTCTACAGGAACCAAAACAAGCAAACGTGGTTGAAAAACTGCAAGGTTTGGCCATTTGTGCTTCCAGTCCCGTAATTGCAAGAAACTGGAACGTAGAATTGATAAACAGCCAGGTGAGCTTTGCATGACACCTCGCCGCAGTTTGAAACTTTCATTGTTGTTACCATCCTTCCCCTATTTTTTACTAGCTTTTACTGAAAACCGAGGAGCAAGCTGGCTATGTTTTGGTGACCGCTGCTAGGGCAAAACTGGACGCTCTAAGCCATCCACCTATATGGAAGGATTCGCAATTGTTGGATAAGTCTACCCTGGTCGGCCATTTGGAGTGTATGCAGTACTATGCCACTGTCGGAAAAGTATGTTTCGAGGATTTTGATGATCTGTGAACTATTTTGCGAAGTGTTTTGGCTTTAAGCACGTAATTTTATCATCAGTAATGACTGAACTGTTATGGTTTATATAGTATAAATCAAATAACTACCCTATTATTTGTTTACGACTATTCACAAAGTTAATTACGACGGTCCGTATTCGTGATCAACTTTGTGATTAGTTCGGTGGTCTTCGTACACATGAGTAGTCACAAATATAGCAATATATTTTCCACAACATTTTACGCTTAATCTATTCAAGATTAAAACGAAATTTCGTATGTCAATTTGTGCTAACCTTCAACACATCAAATTCCTTAATGAATGTCACTCCTTTCACTTCATACCTCTCCACAATCTGGTATTTTGCTCTTTATTGCTGTCTTCAATTACTGGGGATATTAGCCGCAATATAACAATGGTTCTATTCACATTCCAGGGTCACCATCTATGGCTGAGTCGGTATGGTATGATGGTATGAAAGCACAAGCCTGATCCGGGTAAAGTGCCGCACAGTCAGAGACTGCACGTGGGCTAAGATACTGTCAGTTTGCCCAGTCCTAGACAGATATAAAGGGGGAAATAGAAATAGAAGTCGGTAGACTTGATCGACCCATGTACATAATTGAACTTAACCCATACGGCTGCTCTCCGTGCTAATTGCATCGTCCTCGAATTGATTTGAGTCCCTCTGATATTCTAGCTATCGGGGACAAACGTTATATATCCGCGCTTCGTGTGTAACCTTTTAACTTCTCAACACACCGTCGATTTAGACAATGTAAACAATTAGAGATAGTGTTTTGAATGTTACTTAGTCGTGATCCCAATCCCAACTATCACCCTTCGTTTGACGTATCTTTTGTATCAGAAGCGAAATTTTACCGAAAAATTGCTCTATCCGACGGCGTATTGTTTTTCTTTACCACATTTATTGTCTAGGTGTCTTGAAACAAATTTATTTTTTCACGTGACTCTGCGTCACACATCGTTCTCATACCTAAGCTTGGCTTCCACATTTTCTGGGTAGATTGATCCCACACAGCCGGTTCAATGGCTATCGACCGCCGATGTGAGTGACTGGGTACACATACCGACCGATTCGGACCAAGATGCGCTATCAGGTCGTCCCGAGGTTGTTGGTTGCGGGCACGCTGTCGGAGGTGTTGTCAATGCAACGGTGAACGACCCACTCAATTCCTCGTGTGTGGACTCTCTGGAAACGCATCCGGTGCATATGCAACGGATGATTTCACGTTGCTCTTGTCAAGTGTTTTACGTTCAATACGAACCCGTGGATGCCACGAATTTGCCCGCTCCATATTTAATTCCTCCTTTGGTAAGCCTACTAGGAGTCATTCACTCATTGAAACACCACTGTTTCCTGTAAATTTACTCCAGTGGGATTTGCATTTTGGCGCAGTGCAATTGTAACAAAATGCCTTATTCATGTGTTTTGCTACTGCCAAGTTCTGCTATCCATCACGAATAATCAAGACTGGATATGTTACGTGCTTTACGAGTACGAACGCATGCCATATGCGTTGGTCATATTTATCACAATTTTAAATAATTTACATTTCACCCACCAGCTATGTCGTGCAAATTTCTTGTCAGCTTGAAATTTTCGAATGTATTTCCAACTTGTGCTGAATATAATATTTTTATTGAGTTTTGGGATTTGTCATGTATGGTATGGTAGTCTTGGTTTTGTTTGCCACTGTTTACTCCGAACGGCATTGTTATAAAGGTCAATGTAGATGAAACCCATATCAAAACGCCGCAATCGCAGACTGTATGTAAGCTCCATACTCTGGCAAAGAACCACCAGTGAGTAATTTGAATCTAGCAGTGGCTACGCATCATCATGGCCAGCGGTTGCTACTCGTTTTATGTATCGACTCGCGACAAGAGTATATTTTTACATTCTTTAAATTTTACTGTATTTCTTTCCTACCTCGATTCATCTAACTCCCTTGTTTCTATTTTCCAGCCTGATGACAAATCAGAAGTTGTGCGTACACAAGAAGGTGCCGACACTGTGACTTTATTGCATCATACGTTGAATGTGTGCACGAATTCTGTGAGTTTGATCCTTATTGCAGATTGCTATATCTCGCGGGGCGTTGTATGCCCAACAAGCGCAACTTGTTTACCCTTTATCCACAGTTTCAAGGCACACGAATCTCGATCATACTTCGCCTCACCGAAGAGTGCAAACATCACGTAACCGGTCGTTCAGTGTGGTGGAAATGCATGCAAATACGGATTTTTGTTCATGGTCATTGGTTTAACCCCATGTGTATGGGCAGATGTGATTGAAAAGGTTGGACATGCCAACCCTGTCTAGCAGTGGCTTACAATCGCAACTTGTTCGTGTTAGGTTCCACATCTCCAGGCCTTCGTTCGACCAGTTGTAACCTTTTGGGCATAATGGTGATAAAAAACGATAAAACATACCAGCGACAGATCTAAGTCTCGATTCAGTTCCCCCGATGTAATATTACGCGAAGCAGTGGAGATCAGGTTACGTTTCTCCTCCCCCAGATTAACCGCATTAGTTGGCTTTCGAACTTCACTTAACTCAAACTCTTCCATTAGTGAAAATGGCCATACTTCTGATCGAAAACTTCTATACATGCTCGTACTGTCTCTATCTAATGAGTGCACCGATCGTAGATTGTGTGATAAAAGTGAATGCAAATACGGAAAAATGACTTTCGTTAATACGAATTTTGATCTAACAAAATTAATTTACCACAGAAATCTCTGGTAAACTTGTACTCAAGCAATTCAAACGTACATCGTCGTGCTAAATACCGCCTCATTGTTTTTTCCAGCTCCAGTATCATTTGGTGGTCGATATAATTAATGACTTGCTCCTCCACGTCGAGCCTAAACGGAAGGTACTGTAGTCTTTTTTGCGCACTAAATGTGCCAGTGCTTGTTTTATTGCCAACGTTTGATCCCTTTTCCAATTCTTAAGGCGCAGTGGGAACGTAATCGTGTCGCGCTTGCTCTGATGTCCGAGTCCCAGCTTCGCGCTTCAATTCAAAAAGATCAGGAAACGCTTCGTTGTATGATAGCGGAGCAGCGTCGTCTCGAACGCGATCTTTGGACACTTGCTCGTGAATCGATGGCTTCACTGGGTATCAATACCCCCGGTGTTCACGAGCAATCTTCTCTTTCGTCAAGTCCATTCAAATCCACCTTGCTCCAACATTCGCCATCCGAGAAAGCAAACATATTGGCCATGTGTATACCAATTGCGCGGTAGGTTCCAGTACATGTCAGTCGTCTTTGATTAGTTGATTGCTTTTGTGTATTGTCAAGAAGAGTGGCCTGAAAAGCTTGTTGTGATCAATGATAGTGGAACCGAAACGTAGCTGTTGTGCTGCTATGGCTCTACTGTTTCACAAAACTTGATTGAATGTGTGTTTAATTCGATGCGTACCTCAGATTTCTGACCCTAGTGTTTCACTATTACCGTCGCCTCTTTGGTTGCACCTTTCTCCGTCCATTAAGAATTCGATTTTCTCGTGGTGTCTTTAAGCACTTATTATCGGCTAACGGTTTAATGTTGCGCTCGAGGATCAGGATTCAAGACCACTGGCAGATTTAACGCGAATTCGCATCGTTTTCAGGCAGTACGAATGTCAAATCGCCAATATTAAAGCACGAATTGTGGATCACAATGCATCGCTTTCTCAACGTCTCGCGCACTATCAACAACTACAAATCCAATCACAACGCCGGCACCTACATCGTACAGCGACCACAGATGATGGTGTTCGTTCCAAAGGACAGTCAAGTGAGCTGTTGCTGCATTATTTCTAGCTTCCGTTTTAAAATAGTTTCGTTATTTTTCACATCGGTTAGGCTCGATTTGTGCACCGTTGTGCGAGGGTGAAATTCATCGTGTCTGTGTGTGCATTTATGTACGGGTTTATGAAATCACTCTAATCCAGGCAGTGTTTCACGGTCGTAGACGTAGTCAGATATAGGAAGTTAAACCTAATATAGCAGCGTATTTCCGCATGCAGCTTACTACTGATGGCAAATCAGTTTAGCACGGTGCTACATGCGCAGTAAAAAATGAATACTCGGCCGAATGAGTCCATGTACTATCGGATAGAAACTCGTTACCATGACTGTGCCGCACTTCCACAAATGCGAGTTCTCTGAAACGTATTCTATTCAAAGTGCTCATTTGCTCTACTCACTAATGTGACCAACGCATATAACTTTTGAAACTTGTTTGAGCGCTAAACGCTGCGTGCACGGATGTGCAATCGTGCAGCTAACATCGTGCTAAATTGATTGGCCAACGGTAGTGAGCTGCATGCTGAAACACGCTGGAGTCTCACTACCATTTCTATTTCTATTTCCCCCCTCATTTATGTCTAGGCCTGGGCAACCTAACAGTAGCTCACGTGCGGTCTCTGACTGTGGGGCACTTTGCCTGGATCAGGCTTGTGCTGTCATACCATACCGTACCATAAATGCTGCGTGGTTTCACGTTTGATGCACAATTACAAGCGATGCTTATTTTACTTGCATATAATTCTAGCCTTTTTAACTGTTGCGGATGTACCTCGACCATGAATTGCAGTAGAGATAACATCCGTTTACAATATGAAAGTTCTCGGTCAGTGGATTTGGTCTGTATTTCGTAACGCTGGAATGAGTCAAGTTATAACGATAAATGGGCCGTTCGTGATGGCATGAATATAATGACGCTGTCACCTTTTGTGGTTAACTAATTAAATCCTAACCATGGCTCGATAGATTGTACATCATTGTTTATTACAAATAGTCAGTTTGAATGCAGTGGAAGCAAGAACCTCATCCATTTGTTGTTTGTACCACGTCAATCGTCTTGAGAATTTGCCCTTTGAAAAAATATAATATCTCTTTCAATTTCACATAACCCTATTGTTCTATTGTTTTGTTACGCTACTAACTTTTCAGCTCTTGATAACGGTTTGTTTACCGTAGCTTCAAAATCGTCCGGTTTGAGTAAACTTGCCGGGGATACCACCGACGATCCCACAGTCCATTCTGAATCAGGACAGACTCTCCCTAACCCGACAGACAAAAATGCTTCTCTCCAATCATGCGAACATGTTCCCGCGGAAATTGTTCGTCGTACTGAAGTAAGTCACTGAACGTTACTTGACTGCTCTTCTCATTCTAGGTATGCTTTGAGCATGCTCGATGGCGAATGACTGAGAACGATGGGCAAATTGGATTGGCTGATGTGGAACTTCGCGGTTTCTTGTATGCGAAAACACATCGCCAAGACAATTCCGGTTCGCATTGGCTTGAATTGGGTTGGATACGTGTGGATAGCCTGGCACCAAACTCATTTTTCAAGGTATTTGTCGCGCGCATTCAAACGCCATTCTTATTTACCATATTGAGTTACAACGGGTTGGGTTTGTTGCAGGAAGTGCTGGTGCCTGATGTTTCCGGTGGCCAGTATGCCGGGGGCCCCATTCTGAGAATCGCTTGTTCGGAATCGGTTCCAATAGGTGGTCTCTCAGTGAAAGAAGCCATGGAAATCAGCGTGGCTCCTATTGCTTTACAAGTGAGTTTCGATTTTCGAATGGTCTGAATCCGCACATAAGTCACAAGTCATGAATACCGTGATTGAGAGTCGCTACTTGCAACGATAACGAGAGTGGCATGTTCATTGTGCCGATAGTCATTTATCGTAAAAACATGACCACGTGAAGCTCACCATAGAATCTCATGGTTAAATGCTTCGCAAGTTTTAACGTACTGCACTTTCAATTCACGAACCAGGACAAAGACCTGCTGTTGCACAAACACGACATGGAAAATGGCTAGGGCCTAGCAGAAACGTATCTAGCAAGGTATTTGAAAATATTTTAAAGCGGTCAGAAAGGAAATTTTGCTATGCATACATTAGGGCAGATCTCTAATCTGCTCTAATATTAACGTTTCTAATTATCAGTCCTTGGCTCTTACCGCTGATGTAGATATGCCGATCAAGTACACTGTACGGTACAATGATTTTCGTAAAATAAAGTTAACGCGCGCGCGTTCTGAAATAGCGTTCGAGTTTTAATGTGTTACCACAGATGCTGCATGCACAAGCCACAATTAAATAAGTGGTAAATTTATTTGAATATTAACTTCTGAAATAACTTTCTTTCCTTCGTTTCACTTACACAGGTCAGCAAGCAATTTTATCGCGTGATGATGCCGTTCTTTTTTCCTGAAAAACAATATGATTCTGTCTCGCTACTCGGTATGTTCTGCTTTTAATTTATTGATGATTTCCGAATCACGTGTTTACTCTCTGTAGCTTTGAAATAGAGTGCTAGTATTTGATTTGAATATGATTGAGACCGATTGTGCATTCATAATGGAAAGAGTGCTAGTATGTTTTTGAAACATCTCACGCTGGTTAAATTCATTCGTTAATCTTCCTTCGCACTCGGGAATCTGTACATCCCCCTACGAATTGCTAAGAAATATTCCTTTTCACATGAATAACGTTGTACCGTCGCTTTTAAAGTTGTCCGGTTTTTGATGCGGTTTAATGATCTCTGTCACACGGATGTGCAATCGTGCAGGACTTCTGCGCTGTGCAGCTTTTTGACCTCCTTCAGTCGATATCGACCCTGGATATACATCACAATCGCATGATTTGTTCATGTTCCACAGCTTCTCGAATGACTAAAAAGTCTGATTAGGAAGGAACATCCCTCCTGCAGCGTTTGCAACGATAGGTAGTGCTCGCTAGATCGGCGTCAGTTGCACGTTGGCGGCGTGATGTGCGTTCATCGGCAAAGAGTTGTATCTGCTCCTCCCCAGCCTGCACACCACGCTTTACCCAATGCCTCCAATGTGAGCTGTCAAGACCAAGTACTTCCCAAATCGCGAGGTCAATGCCAAGAGTTTTCATATCTCTTTGGCAAACATCTTTATACCGCAAGTGCGGTCTGCCCAATTGCCGATTTCAACTCACCATAGATCTTTCGGAATACGACCATTTTCCATTCTGTAGTCATGACCAAGCCACCGCAGGCGGAGCTGTCGCAATAGGGTGAACATGTTTTCTAGACCAGCTTTTGAAAGCACTTCAGCATTAGTCACTCTGTCCATCCACGATATGTTCAAGATACGACGGATGCTTCATAGATGAAAAGCATTCGGCTTCCTTTCGTGTCTTGCGTGGGTGGTCTATGTTTCACTACCGTACAGTAAAGCGTTTAGTACCCACGCATGGTTTACTATCATCTTTGTAATTACAGTCAAACACGAGAGTTCAATTAGGTCAAAATGACAGCTGCTCTGCCAATCCGCTTATCAATCTGTCTGTGCGGCACATTACCGAGATCAGACTTGTTTGATTTCACACATGACGCCGCTGATCTCTGGATTTGGATAGGGTAATTTCGCAGAAATCCCTGTCAAATTCGGTGTGCTGGCCTCCTGGTTCATGTATCAACACACGAAGTTAAAAATCGCATACATTTCCAAAAATTTACACATCAACCAATGCTGTGCATTTGCCAAATGGAGCACGTTCACAATCGCTTGCCAATCAAGACTTATTTTAAGTAAAGCTTTGTCGATACTCTGTTTTTGAAATTTTGATCAACACCATCGCTTCCCTTTCAACAGTTAGGCGTGTTCTGGAACCAATTCATCCGGCTACGGAATTTCCGTTCATTTCCATATTCCACGGATTTTCTTTCTTTCTTACTGCAGATGTGACTGATGCACCTGCGCAACAAACCACGAAAATGAATCGTAGCAGCGAAGCCGCTGTTCACTTCGAATCCAACGCCTGTCCTGTGACCAGATCTGCCCCAATTAATAGTGAGTGCAGTTTCATACATATTATTTGCCGCTGTTTCTGTGTTACCCCAGCTCGTTGAATCCCTTTTATACCAATTTTCATCCTTATGTATGATTCAGTCGTGTATGCTGTCGATATTATCGTTGTACTATCATCATGCATGATTATAATTAATGACCGAATTCGTGCGCAGGGATTTCGCTTGTGTTCAGGTTGCAGCATTTACTGCTGGCACCGTGTAATGAACGGCAGTGAGTCATCGCCACAGACTGAGTCACGCTTGTAAGTGTGGCCTGTAAGTACCATTGTGGTCACATACGCCATACTCGTTGCTCAAGTATGCGTTGCAGGTGGGCATACGAGCGCTCATGAATTTATTCACTCGATATGGTTGTTAAGTTTTGAGAATTCTATGCTGTGTAGAATTGTACTGTTTTTCATTTTCAAACTCAAGCATCCCGACATTCTGTGGTTTTCGTACCACCCCACCCTTCTCTCTGCCTACCCTTGATCATGTTCAAGACGACATACCTAGTTTCTTCCTTTACACAGGAGTGGTTCGTAGTTCTATTTCATACCAATTCTTACGCATTTCAGATGTTCAATATTCACGAAACCGAACATATTCCATGTATGTTCAGTCTAACTGGCTGAAAGTGTGTTCAAACGAATAAAGCTATTTTTCCTCTTTAATAGCCGAGTCGGTTGTGGTTCTGTACCGCTAGATGTTCAACCCAATCATTTTCGCTTTACAGAATCTTCGCACTGGACACGGCGTGGTATTGCTCGTGTCGTATCACCTACCCAGGTTTTCCATCATCAAGGTCAAGGGACGGTTCTTTCCGCTACAAGAGACAGTGAAAGTTGCCCACCAATCAATTTGGAACTTTCATCGCCAATAATGTAATTTAATGTGGATTATTATTTATTATTTCGGAAATTTGCTTAAACTGTGCACAACCTACTGCCAGCATGTTTGAAATTGCAATACCAGGTTGTGTAGCATGTTTCGGCAAAATACTCCTGTTCTGAAATACTCGGTTGCTTTAACTATAAAGATGCTGTGTGACCATAACACACCGCGTTTCCTTTATCAGTTAGCTCAGTTTCACCATCGCAAGGCCTACGTACGACGAAACAAATTCGCGATGAGCAATACCCCGCATCTTGCATGTTTTCAGGCTTTTGATCTATCTCATACGCGAGCATTTGAAGTATATGATAAAAACTTTCCGTTTTTCATGGCGTTTATTAACCAGTTGGTTTCAGACAAATTGTTGCATTATCAACACGTCTCAAGGATGAGACACCTTCAAGCTGCGCGACGAATTGCGTATATAAAATCAACTGCAAGGGTTGCTCGGGAGTATATATCGGGCAAACATCCAGATAACTCAGTACTAGGATAAGTGAACACGAAAATCGAATCGGTAAGCAGCCACGCAATTCCAGTGAATATCAATCACCGATCAGAGCTTCAGAAGTAGCTAAACACGTGCTCCACACAGGCCACCGCGTTGATGTTGAAAACGTAGAAGTGATAATGCGGGGAATGAAACCATACATTGAACGACTTCACGCTGAGGCGGTTGAGATAACCAAGGCTGGTAAGAATGCAGTCAATAAGGTGGATGGGGTTGATATCTCCACAATCTGGCGCCCGGTTCTGCAGCGGATAAACATTAACGTGCGTGACTCCTAGTGTGCGCACCAAGCACTCAATCGAGCTAATATGTCAGCAGATGTCATTCACACTAAAACAATTGCGGGATTATACGGCACGTAGGGGTGTTGGTGCGTCAGTTGATATTGATCGCACATGTTTATCTTAACGAGTGCAGCACCCGCCATCAGCTGAGCAGTTCTTAACCAGCTTAGGATTCGTTAGGTGAATGAAATTTAAACTTGATCATGATTATGATTTCCCGATCGGTCACGAACACTTTCCATTACATAAGCTTGATCGCTGTTCGTACTGACACCCTTGGTCTGACGAAGCTTTTGAGTCAGAAGCGAAACGTTACCAATAAACTAGTTTCACCGGTTCATTTCTACGCTGTTTTCTTACCCGACTGGATCGGTGGTAGACTGATTAGTAATGAACAGTCGGTAACGAACATGACTGTGATGCCACATATTATTTATACATGTCGACTTCACAATCATATTTTTCCATTGTTCTTGATTTTTTAACAGCGCAAACCCGGAACTAAATTCACGGGCGTTGTTATACAACATTCAGGGACGGTTCGATGATGGAGGGTCACGCTTGGATGCGGACTACCCGATAGGTTTATCCAAAGATCAACCGTTTTTATTTACAAGTATTCAACAATCACCGGACGGCACGGAATCAACTGTTTTGCCATCTAACCCGGTTGAAGTGATGCGCGTGAGTTGCCTGAATATTGAAAGCATTTGGTTGTTTTTGCAATTTTGTTAATATTTCTCTATTTGATCCGAACCCAGGAACGCGCTCGTCGGAACAATGTGTTCCTGTACATAAAGATTCCAGGATTTCCTATTCGCTTGAGCTACAAGGTAAGTGAAACGACCGCTTTCCACATGATCGTATTTATATTTTGATCCGGTCATTGTTTTCCTTTTCAGGGTGAAAAGCCTAAAAATTTAACAGACGTTACTGCATTTTGTTTGACTGTGCCCACGCTAGAGTATCACAACGCGGTGTGGACTTGGCTAGATTTTGCGATGGAAGTGAAGACTCGCATACGTAGACAGCTCATTCGCGAGGTTTGTTTTGTGGCCAACTAATGAACACAATGTAGGTTATCAAGAAAAAGTTCACTCCACGTAGACGTTTACAACTCACAAGACTTGCTACCACCACTGCTAGTTCGAATCATACGCTGCTTCGTACACCATCGGTGTCGTCTAACTCAGTTGGAACGTATCGCCAGAACGCCGGGAATTTAACGCAAGAAGAGCGTGTGCGTCATGACATCGAGCTAATTCTAGGTCGCCATGCTCAACCCGTAAGTCTTTCGATTCACATTTATAAATCACCGTTTTTGTTTAGCAAACGCAGCAACCTTCAACGCGAAAGCGATTCAGGCACACTCGCTAGTAAATAATATGAAGCAAACCGGCAAGCATTTATGTGCTCAAATGCTCCTGTTATGAAACAACTGTTGCGTTTTTTGTCATTTCATCAATGAATTGTTTAATAGATTATTGCTTCTAGTATGTTTTTTACTATATTGATTTTCGAGAAGAATCAAGATTTTACGGTGAAAGAAAGCATATACCATTGGATGGCAGCTATAAAAATACAGAGGATGCAATCGAAATTCCATTGAGGTGTTTGGTTTGTGCTGGTTCATATGGGGCCGATAGTGGAGTGCTCTTCGATACAGGCATCCAGTTTTGGTTTGAAAACGGATCGCGGTGCGGTATAATGAGACAACCTGAATGACTCCGTGCATTTTTAGGGGAACTGTCGTCTATAAAATCGCGGAGAGGGTGATTTTCCTTCCGCAGTATTTTATAGGTTAGCATCATGCCAGAACTCAGCCACGGTGTATAAACTGGGATTATGTACTCTATCGTTGGATGAATGTAATTAATAGTAATGTGTGGGAGCGTTTTAGGAGAGAATCGTCCAAATATTCTCCTCAGTATTCTCAAGATACCGCATGCCTTGTTGAAGATTTTCTGGCAATGCCTATTCGGTTTCGGGTTAGTAATAATCCAGATACCGAGATCCTTCTCAGCGCTGGTCCAAGTCAGGTTTTCATGACCAAGATGATATGTATGGTCGTATTGCTGGCCAAGTTGTATCAAATTACATTTCTGTATGTTGAAAGGCATCTGATTTAGTTGTGAACAATGTTACAGGATCCTCTTGCGAACAATCTTAAATAAATCGTATTTGCTTCTTGCATCGTACTACTTGTGGACTGCGTGAAAGCTGTTCGTTGGGGTAATGTTGTCCCCACCCGGGGATTTCTTTTTATTTAATCGCTGTAGGTGTCGTTCCATCACGATTTGATCAATTATTGGTTCACTTAGAGGGTTTACTGAGTTTGATGAATCATGTTGCAATAATTGCTGTTTTGAACACAACACTTGAGAATAAAAGCGCACAGGAGCGTGCGCTGTCTCTTGAACTGTAACAACCGTTCCTTATTCTATCATGACCGGAGAAAAACCTGGTTTCACTCTGGTTCTTTCACAATTCTGTACAGTAATCTTGGATTATATTACATTCTTTCCACAATAAGTTACTGGTACTGTTGTGGCCTGCCGAAAGATGGTGATCACTATGCTCCGAATTCGACAAAATTGAAACCAAGTTGTAGGAGTAGCAGGAACACAATGAATGGTCCAGGATCGTCTTTTCAGTGAAACCGATTTTCTGGTTCTCTGATCTTTTCAACCTGTCTCTGAGTTGTAGAAAGGTTGCTACTGACTGGAAAAGTAGATTAATCACTCCGATATACAAAAGCAGGAACCGATCCGGTGCGTCTAACTACAGACCAGTCACGTTGTTGCCAGTGGTCTCTAAACTTATCGAACGATTTGTAGCTGACGAACTTATCAAGTATTTCGAACAAAATAAGCCTCTTTCCATCACACATCATGGATTTAGGAAAAGACACTCCTGCCTTACCAATCTTCTCATAACTCGGTAAATGGACTCGAGCCGCGGATAATGGATACCCTATCCATGCTTGTTACTTGGATATGTCTAAAGCTTTTGACCGTGTTAACCACAGCATACTGCTACAAGTAATGGAGCAGCTCGGGGTGGGCGGCAGATTATTGGCCTGGATACAGGATTACTTGACTGGTAGTTATCAGGGTTAGAGTTTATGGTGCACTATCCAGCTCAGTAGAACTTACAAGTGGCGTACCTCAAGGCTGTCTTAGGGCCAATACTCTTCATCGTGTACGCGAACGATATACCTGAAATCGTACGCAGCAAAATCATTTTATTTGCGGATGACATCAAAGTCTGGACTAGCGTACGCACCATAGAAGATTGCCAACTTCTGCAAAAAGATCTCGAAGCACTTCATACGTGGTCCTTGCGAAACTGCTTAACAGTCAACATCCAAAAACGTAAAATGTTGGTAAATCATTCGAATTCACATATTCTGTAGAATCTCAACAACTTTCATGGGTTACACAGAAAGACCTGGATGTGTGGATTAGCAGTAACTTAAAGTCTTCACGGCAGTGTTCGGTGGTATACAAAATGTTCTGTCAAAACTTGGCACTGCTGAGAAGGATCTGCGGTAGTTTTACGAAGCTAGTACTCCCACGGATAATTAACACAAATATCCGGCCAACAATAGAGTACGCTGTTCAAGCATGCTCCCCATGGTTAAAAAAGGACATGACCTTGCTGCAACGCGTATACCAGCGCGCTACAAAACTGGTGACCGACTATACAACAGGCCATACGATGAGAGGATTGCAACTCTAAACCTGTTTGACTTTTCGTACCGTCGTTTCAGGGGTCACTTGATTCTACTGTTCAACATTCTGCACACAGTGGATCACCCCCTTGAACACCTGTTTCATCGGCAAGATGCTTGTGGTAGCAGATCGCAGGGCTACAAGTTATTTATTCCACACTCTAGATCAAATTGTCGAAGGTTCTTCTTTGCAGTCCAAGTTTGTTTTATATGAAACTCTCTTCCTCTACATATCATTTGTACATCAAGCCTGAACATGTTCAAGGCTGAACTTGACAAGTACATGTTGGCGAAATCCATCCTCGCACCTGAATAGACAAGCTGACTGTCCATAATGATAAAACATGTTGTTTTTATGCATTCCCAATATTTTTAACCTATGATTACTGTAAAGTATGGTTGAAGAGGTGATTGTACAGGGGCACTATGTCAAATACTTCACGAAGTTGGTGCTGTTTTCTTGAGTATAACCAGTATAACACCAGAATACCTTTGTGGACTGCGTTAAAGAAAGATCATCACAAAGTTTACTATACCATTCTGAAACGGAATGTAGTCCCATATAGGACATAGTTATCCTTTGTGTTAATAGTTGTATCCGATTTTCACGAAAAAAACGGTGGAGAGACGTTGGACATGATTAGAAGCGATGTTGATGATCGAATTCAAATAATCAAAATCGATTTAGCTAATAAGGCAATTAGCTGTGGGCCTATAAACAGTAGAACTGGTTGGAGTTGTTCTTTCTACTCGTCAAAACATAAGTCACGTGCTACGATGGCTTGGATTGACCGATGTAACACGCCATGATGATGATGCCTATGTCACTTACCTTGATGACAGCCTAGTTTCAAATAACAGCCGCATGTGGTCAACAATCAATAGTTACATAAAGAAGAAAATGACTTTATTTGTCTACACGAATTTACAGCAATGAAACTAATTTCTCCACAAAGTTAAGACAAAGTGAAATGTATGAAATCACGCAAGCCTGATCTATGTAAAGTGCCGTACAATAAATAATGTACGTGGGCCGAAATACTGTCACGTTACTCAGGCCTAGACAGACATTCGAATGAAATTAGAAAATAAAGAAAAATGCCGAAGAGATCCCAAAAACCAAGGTATACTTGTATGCCACTGTTAAATAGGGTGTGTAAAGGATGGGGATGTTAGCAGCAAAACATATTGGTAGTTCATAAGTACTTGAACAAGAATCACTTTGTGATTCTGTATTTGAACATCGTGGTTCTTTGTAAGAACTCTATTTAAGAGTGGTATACCTTTGTTTAGCACTATTCCACTGTGTCCAAGCTCACTGTTTTAGAAGAGCATACTCCTACCTTACTAACCTTCTCCTTACCCTTGACGACTGGACTCGAGCAGTAGATGCTGGGGATACCATCCATGTATGTTACCTCGACATGTCGAAAGCATTTGACCGTGTAAACCACAGTATTCTCTTGCAGAAGCTGGAACGTTGTGGTATCACTGGCAGTCTGTTAGCATGGTTAGAAAATTACCTGACTGATCGGCTTGTTCAAGTCTCTGTGGACGGTGCTCTATCGAAGTCGGTAGCCGTGACAAGTGGAGTGCCTCAGGGATCCGTCCTCGGACCAATCCTCTTCGCGCTTTATGCTAATGACATACCAGCTCTCATCAAATGCAAGATCGTACTGTTCGCGGACGATATAAAAGTGTAGTCGAAGATAAGTAAGTCGGAAGATTGCGAACTGCTCCAGAAGGATCTGGACAACCTCCAGGCTTGGTCCCTAAAAATCGCATATTTTTCAATTTCCAAAAGTGTCACATGTCAAACATTGGCAAATATGTGGAGTACCAGTATTTTCTTGGAACACAGCCTCTCGTGGACCATGGAACAAAGGGACTTGGGTGTGTTAATAAGCAACACCCTAGGGATGTCGAGCCACTGCAACTACGTCTATCGCAAAACATCACAGAAATTGTCACTCCTAAAGAGAATTTTCGGTAGGTTCTCAAAACAGACAATTCCCTGTATTATAAATACGTATATCAGGCCCACGATGGAATATGCGGTTCAAGCATGGTCGCCATGGCTTAAAAAAGATGTTGCGACTTTGCAACGAATATATCATCGAGCTACCAAACTTGTCACTGGACTCAGCCGGAAACCCTACAATGAGCGAATCAAAACGCTAAATTTATTTGATTATCCACGTCGTCGTCTCCGAGGGGATTTGATTCTGGTTTACAATATTTTGAATACTGAAAATCACCCTCTACAATGCTTATTGAATCTACGGAGCTCGCATAATACAAGAGCTCACACATTTACTCTAACTGTCCCTCACTCGAGACTCAACTGCAGACGACATTTTTTGCCGTGCGAGTTTGTTTTACTTGGAACAATCTGCCACATAATGTTGTAAACTCACAAACCAGCAAACTTTCAAGAGAAGCCTAGATGCCTATTTGACCCTAAACCCGTGCATCGAAGAAAACTATACATCTTAACACCATACACCTACATTTGTTATCCCACCAATCGAAAACAATTTCTGCCCCTTGAATATTTACTTGATTCTTGAACTGCTCAGTAAGCAATCTAATCCCATTTTTGCTTGTTATATTATTCGTTGTTGTCATATTATTCTGTGGTTTTTTGTAAAGCTATAATACTTTTTAGACCATTAAATTGAATTGTGGTGCTAAGGAATGGGATGTGTGCACAAAACATGCAGATCCCAACATCAGTTTCAAATTGTTAGGCACATCGTTAACACTGAAGCAGACATCGAGTCAGATAAGGAACAAAAGTTTCTGAATTTATTAGTACTTGAAAAAGGAAGAAAATGTCGCCTTCAGGTGGATGAAAAAGATTTGCAGACAACAAAAGTCTTGTTAAGTGGATTTTCACAATCAGAAGATATGCGGAAACAGCTCGATCTTGAGATAACCTTAATACGTCTTCTGATTAGCAGAAAATCATTCTCCAGGTGGTCGGGAAAAATTATGGGAGATGCGTGGAGATGTTGAACAAGGCCAGAAAAGACAAAAAAAGTTGAATTACATTAGGTGGGATGCAGAGAGAATGGAGGCGAAGCGCATAGAATGACAGACGGTGAACTTTCAAGAATGGTGTGGTCATATGATTGGTCCAGCCAAGAATGTCAGACATTGTAATGCCAAGATACTTGAGGCTACTGCATCTTTCAAACATCGATCCGTTAAATGAAACACGAGGATGTTTTGATGCAGAGCTAGACATCGCTGTCCAGTCATGCTGGAAAATACCACTTCGTTGCATTTTTGGGGTTTCAAAGATAAGCCAAGTGTGGATGGCCATTGACCAATGTTTGCTATCGTTGAGGCTAAAGCATGCTGGTCGACTTGACTATTGAAGTTCGATGCAACGGCGACGTCGTCGGATCAGAAATGTAAATAGAAATCATCTGCGCATATTCACGTGTGTTACCGGGTTTACACTGAATTGCATCTAATGCGTATGGGAGAAACAATGTCAGCTCAGATGTAACACATGTCTTTCAAGTGGTAACTAACTTTACAATTGATCTCAATCTTATCTGACGGACGGGGATTTTGGGAAGAATTCGTTTATAATTACTACTGTATTGCTGGCCTTGTTGATAATCTGTCGTTATTAGTGCTTAGTAAGGATGCGTTAAAAAGAATGCAGACCCAAGTAGATTCATAACATTTTGAATTGTGCATCAATTCAACCGATTGAAGGCTAAGCACTAAAGTTACGTTTGGTAGAAAATGGGAGAAAACGGATTGATCGCTATGTAACACTCTCAACAACCCATGATAACCCCGCTAAATCAGTGAGATGTACATAAGAACCATGGGAAGGAGTACGCCGTTGTTCTGCCATGCGAGCATCATTGGGACTTGGGTACATTTCAAGAATCTGTATGAATTAACATCGCTTGTATGAAATTGCCTATAAGTTGATTTCATATAAAATGTAATATATCTTGAGGCACAACCGAGAATTATTAATAAAAGTTAAGATGGATAAATCCATTTTATATGAAAAGAGGTTAAATAACAAGCGACAGATCTTCGGTGAACCAGTCATGGAAATTATTCTACTTAGTTAAAAATCATCGAATTTAAAAAGAAATAGTCTGGGTTCGTGGCGAAGGCGTCATGTTAAACCAGTGGTTTTCAGGGTACCCGCCCAGGTACCGGATCCAGGGGCCTTCTTCAGTGTCAATATGACTTTTCCGTTTTTAATCTATGGTTGAAGGATGCAAAAACTTAAACAACAGGTTATTGAGAAATTAAAATAAACTTTTGATTACATATAATTGTAATGCATCTTGCTCAATTGAACCACTAAAATTTCCGGATTAGGTTGTATTGGATGCTAAAACGAAAGGTTTACGTGTCAGTCTTGCAGATTCCGCCAGATCTGCGACATCTGATCGTATGAAATAACCAAAAGAACTGTGCCATCAAAACTAAAACCAGTCTGGTCGTCAACATCTTCATCTGCATGAATCTAATCGGAGACAGACCAAGATTCCGAACATGGAAAAATAAAATAGTTTTATTTGTTTGAACAAATATTCAGCAAATGATATTAATTTAACGAGATACAATGTACGAATAGAAGATAAAAATTTAGAGTTTTGTGGAAAACATTGGGTTGCCAGTCAAATTTTCATATCGAAGAAGCTTCAAATTCGTCTACCGGCGACATCAAATGATGTGATGGTAATCGAAAAATTTTTAACCCGCAAGATTCCATCCAATAGTGCGTTTCTAGTATTCATTTGACTTTGCCGCAACGCAGCAAAAATGTTCCAAAATATAAAAAGTGCATCGCATTTAGTGTGGTTTATATAGAAACATTACAAAAAAATTTTAACAGCAAAAAGGGGACTTCGTTTTAGCAAAAAGAAATTAGTGTTAAACACGGCCGATTTAAAGGCCGCGCAAAAATGTTAGCTTGCATTGTGTACATTTTGCGGGGATTTTAAATCGGCAGTGCTTGAAATTAATTTTGTCACAGATTTTTCTTTGTTTTTCTATCATTGAGTAACATTTTTGTTGTTAATTTTTTAACATGTTTCCATAAAAACCAAAGATTATCTACGCCCAGCACGATGTGAATGCAATGCACTTTTTATATCTTGGAACATAAAATTTATGCTGCGCTGGTTGGAGAAATTTCAAATGAATACTGAAAAAGCATGGTTGGAAAAATCTTGCAGGCCGAAATTTCGTCGAACGGCATCACAACGTTTGATGTCGCCGGTAAACGAATTTGAAGCTGTTTCGGGTTTGAAAATATGACTGGAAATCCAAAGTTTTCCCTAAAACTATATGTTTTAACTTCTCTTCGTACATTATATTCGGGAAATTTGTCGTTAAATTAATATAATTAGACGAAATTTTTTTTCAAATAAATAAATAAATGTTCTTCTTCTTCGACATGCGTTACTAAGGATCTGTTAGTTTTAATACATATTCGACGTTGCACAGAAAGAGTGATTTTCTCAAATCAGTAAAACACTCAAGCATTCATTTTTCACAGTCCAGGTTTCATGTCCGTAGAACAAAACCCCTACGTCCTCCAGCTTTACTGACAAGTCTCGTTAATACCACAGATGATAAAGTTCCCGAACGATATAGTTGATTTAGAAATCTCGTTACTTGTGTTTGTACAAGTACCCCAAATACGAAAGCGATGATGGTGTTCGCCGAGCTTGAATTGTTCAGAACAGTTTGTCACCAACCTAGATGACAACATTAGCTGAAGTTCATTCAAGGTCTCTTATGTGCGCTTCTATAAAGTATTCATTAGTCTATTAAGTGGGGAGCAGTATCCGAAAAGAACGACTACTCCATTCAAGGTCAATGAAACCAACCTTGCAGTCTCTAACTAATGACGGCAAACGGTTGGAAACCGGTTGTGCTGTGTAGGTGTTAGCCATATGAGCAACACTACATATTGCTGGTCTCTAAACGTCTTGAGCGCTTGACCAAAAACCACTTTGTGATCCGGTGTTTAACACTTGTTTTTTATAAGACCGCTATTTAACGGTGGCCTTGAAGATATAAGTTCGTTTACCACTTTTCCATTTTTCCTAGCTCACTGAACCTGACCTTACGGTGTCTATCTGATGACGGTGTGTGTCGGTGAGGGGTTGTGAGCGCCACAGTAGATTCCTCTTGTACGAATTTCAATGGAAGAACTTAAACCTAAAATCACAAATCAACACCCCCAAATCTGCCAGCTAATGGAACAGCAAAATTAACAGTTGGCGGTTTATGGCGTAGACAAACGAATCAATAATACGGAGATTAAGATCTGTGAACAGCGAATGGGACAAGAAACGACGGGACAATTGTAGAGTGTTATTAACATGACTCTTTTAATACATAGGTCCATCAACGATGAGAGATCGATAAAAAATCCGATAAATTACGAAGATGGTTAATGGGGAATGATAAGCGAAACACAACGAACGGACAAACGAATTTTCAGGAACTACGCTCAAAAGTCACTTCGAAATGAGTTCAAACGATGATGTCGACTAGGATGATAACGAAACGTTAAGAACAAACTATGCCAATATCATACGAACAGTACACATAAGCCGAGATACAGAAAGGTGCAGAGAAAAGAAAATGCTATAATAAGTAGTTCGTCCAAAGTAGCTCGAGTATGCATATTTTGAATATCGCATGTTGATAGATCCGACTATCGCGACAACAAAAATAAAATAAATATCGAGAAATTGGCCACCTTAGTTGCATCCATTTCTTTCTGAATGCAGCATAATAAGATATTATACAAAATAACGATGCAAGAGATACTGAAATAAAAAGCGGACATTACATAAAAAGGTATCAGAACGTCGAAAAAATAAAATGTAATAGGCTGAGATAAAAAATAGTGCGATTCGATAGCTTCCTTAATCATGATATTGTATGGGGAGTGAGTCAGGTCACTCTGGCACTGTGCCACCAACTACCGTCTGTGAATAGCTGACACACGTTAAACAAAGTGTAGACAGCGTTCAGAAGCATTAAACAGTACGTTATTTGTGAGTTGTCATCAGGAATTTATCAACCAATATATGCTATATACGGATAGAGCAGAGAGCATGAAAGCACGGCATCTGTCACTTCACATGGATCTTCACAATCGATTTTAGGCGCGATAGCATCCTGTTGCATAGGTCGAAATAAAGGATTGGCTAAAAAGACTGAATCCCGAAGCAGCAGGTTGACACTGAGTTTGTCTGATCTTTATCAATCGACCTTCATAGTAAGAGTAACTCTATTGACAGCCAAAGGACCCCACGCAGTAAAGCTAAATGAGTCATGGAGCAGAGGTGCGAAGTGCATTAGCAATGAGTGCTAATCAAAAGCAGAACATGACCCTGCGGTAAAACACAAGAGCAGAAAAGCGCAGAAAATATTCGAATTGACAATTGCGACCTCGGAATAGTTCGGGTTAGGAAATAATTGCATGGGAACGGGTTGGTTTACAACATCTTCGAACGTATGAGAAGATGGACAGCGTAAACCGCAATCAAACGATATACAATTCGTCAAGGTCAGTCAAAAGAGTCCTGCATGGCGAGGGCTTGAATTGTACCGGTTGGCGGAAAATCGACTGACAAATCAGATCGAAGTGAGAACCGGGACATAAATGTTTGAGAATCAGTGTGGTCGTTGTTTCTTTTGCCTATGTAAGAAAGGTGTGAGTTTTATTATTTGTCTTGTGCGTAATAAACGCCTTTGACCAATCGGCTTCTCTTGTGTTGCAGGATTCGTGGGTGAGAGGTTACCTCACGGATGAATCGAGACACCATCGATGTGCGTGCGTGCAACGCGGGAGGTAACGTGGTTAATGTTGTACTGATGACCCGAATGTTGCGATAAGTTCGCCAGCAGGCATTTCCGGCCTATCTACCCCACCCGCTACAAGGGAACTGTACAAACCATCGCACTACGTTAAGGTCCATATTTATAACGCAAATCAAGATCGAATGTTGAAATGGTTGTATACCTACTTGAAAAGCACATGAGTTCGGTACCACCTTTGTCGGAAATTGATTCACTTGATATTCGTAAGTCTTATCTGGATTGGACAGGGTACATTCAAACTTCATTGACCTGAAGTTGAAAGTGGAAGCAAGTTGGAACTATTTCACGCATGAAACAATTTTAATGCGAGGAAAGTAGGGTGGTATAAGCCATTCCATTGAGTAGAGAAAACATAGAAAAACACTGACACTGGAAGTGAGATAATCCGTTAACCGCGGAATTACATCTTAATTGTCATCACAATCGTGGATAGCAATAAACCGTAGCAAATACCGAGAGATTAACTTCTATGAAAACCACATGAAAAATGTCTGACGAAACTTGCAGAAAATCAAGCACATACATAGTGGAAAGAGGTGCCTATACTTTGAATAGAAAAGACATTCAATCGGAAAAGATTAATGAAACAATTCAAGAACACAACAACAACAAGACCGCCACAGAACACGATGCGAATCAATATGTGATTTGATGAAACCACTGCGAAGTCGGATAGTTTGTACCCCAACAAGGGAGACGGATCGCCCAAACCTAAGCTACTTTAGTGACCGAAGCCTTCAGATGCTTTCGTCAATTCATAAGTTGACCACCCGTACAACGACGCCAAGTTAGAGTGGTAAGTAAAACCCTATTTGAGAAACGATGGTTTTTTATACGTCCTATAACACCCAACTAGTGGGATTTTGCATGGCAACTTGTTTTCCAATATTTATATCGCTAGCAAATACGCTATTTTGCGTTATGCATCTGATGGAACCAACTAAAATCAACAATGCTGCAAAAGCATCGGTCGTCGAATACCTGCAGATGTCCTAATTCTTCTTTCTCAGTGTTCGTAAAACAAAACCACTAGAATAGTTTTTTTATAGACTTTGGCCTTGAATTTTAGAGACAAACCTCTATGACGCCACAAAGGCCCAAAGATACGAAATGTTACTGTCGCTTTGGAGTTGTGAACTGAAATCTTTTAATTTAAACACTCGTTATAGGTAAAGCAACAAGCTATATAGTTAAAACATGCTGCTGTCCGAACTTATTATTGAGACTGTTTTTGTAGGGTTTTATCTTGTAACAGAAATTTGCGCTAGAATGATGCAAAACACATTTCAATTGATAACATGCTAATAAATAGTGGATCAACTATCCGCAGGAAATTTAAGACGAGAACTAGGTCTTTATCAAAAAGGTTCTTTCCGCAGCGTATCCGAATGTCGAGTGTCGGTATGTCTACGGTACAGCTAACATGTTGCCAGATTTCATCACAGATAGTACACAAAATGGCCTAATGTTGTGTTCGTATCGATATTTTTGAATTCATATTGTTCACAAAAGCATTAGCTGCTGCGCGCTCATAGCCCGTTGTTTAAATCAGGCTTACTGTATACAAGGTATTTTTGTTGTGTTACAACCTGGTGAACTAGCAGTGTGTCCTCTCTTTCATTCGTGGGTTATAGCGCAGTGCTTGTGGCCGTTTAGTCACCTGTATCGCTGAGACAACTTTCACACAATACTCATCATTACGGAGGTATCATGGTGGAGCTGAGATACAGAAACAATAAAATGACGTGTTTGGTGGATTACAACCATACCCGAAGACACAGATAAAGGACCGTCGCACATCTACCACTTATACTAGCCAAATTTGGTCATTTATCGTTAAAAATTCTCAGATGTTTGAGAAATCACAACTCTCACAGAACCGATGTGCGCAATTGGATGTCATTTGTAAATAACAAAATTTTATTTCGGCTAATAGTTCGGGGTGAGTGAGTGGACTAATGGAGGTTTGGGACCGCGAAGATATACAGCGGATGAGACGTGTCCCTTTCAATAGAAAGACCCATGTTGGAAAAATGAACTTTGCTAATTGCTCACTATATCCAGGTGCAAAGGGGAAATGACAATGGTCGAAAAAATAACTGTCCAGCGGGAGACCTTACATCGCAAACAGAGTTTCGTACGGGAAAACCGGTTAAAGTGGTCTGATTAGGAATAAAAACGGAGGATGAAACAAGCGCGTCTCTTTAAATTCAAAAACATGTGGAAATGACGAATGTCGACAACAGCGGTGTTACTAACACAAATCTTCCACCGAAAATCAACTAGCAACAGCAGATTATGAATGTCGCGAACAAATTACATGCAGCTACCACATTGAAATACATTAGACGGTACCTGTAAGATGCAACACATCACAATCTCGCGATAAGCAACTGGTTCACCATTCTGATTGCTATAGCAACAGACGTACCAGTCGTCGAGACGTATTTGTACATGCCCATTCGCCAACATCTCGTTCATGCGAGCTCGATCTGCGCAATCACCGTCCGCGTGAAATTGTCCCGAGCAGCCACGGACGAACACGCCAGTCAGTCCACGACGTGGTGCGATCAAACCATCCACAAGCAAAACCAACCGTATGTCTGATTGGTTGAGTTCATCCACAACAACAGTGGGTGAAGATGCCTGAAATGGATGGAAGGATTGAAAAATGGACAGTAGAAAAGGAATGCACACCCTATGAACTCGATTGCGGTGGGGTATGAAGTGCAATTACGATAGGATCTTTTATGGTGTTTGTATATGTATGAAAGCACAAGCCCGATCCAGGCAAAGTGCCGTACAGTCAGAGACTTTATGGTGAAAAACGCGCGAATTAAAGTGTGGTGAACACGACACCGGAATCTCGTTAGCACTAGTAATAATGTATTACATTGTGTTAGTCAAACTAAGAAAATACAAATCCCATGAAAATGACCCTTACGAGACTAACACAAAAGTACGTTATTCAAGGTTCGCATCGGTGTCCTTACTGAACATTCATGGTTTTGCATTGTTCAATAAAGTAATCCAAATATTACGGCGATCACTAACAGTGCTACTCACTTTACTTTTGTGCGACTATCTCCTCCTGGAGGATGAGTCGGCATCAATGAAGATTCTTGGGAATTTGGGCATAAAGCGGCGTCCCCAGCACCACTCGGCATTCTTTCGAGTCAGCTTCTCTGGCCTTTGCACAACCAAGTGCGACCTGCAAGGCAGCAGGGAGTTGCCAAAAAGAGGTGGTGTGCACCAACTAACCGACTCTGTTACAGATTTTTCCTCAGGGTTTTCTCCCGAAGCCTTTCTTGCGATCTGGTATCCCACAAGGCAGCGGAGAAATAAAATCAGGGCTTTCCTTCTTTTAGATGAAATGTCCTCCCAGGCTAACGAGCTCCATCTGCTTGAAGCAAACTGGTTTTCAGGCGCCAGTCACTCGCCCTCGCCCCTTCGCCTGCTGGTAGCAGTTCCGTCAGGCTCTGAGAGCCACTTGTGCAGGCCAGAAGATGGACTTGGTTGTCAGAGGCTATTTGAGACGTGCGCCGTATGGGAGCATTTTATACAGTGGGTGATTATTCCCACTGCCACCCCCGGCTATGACAACCTTTGGAAAAGTGCTACAATTTTCGATGGCTTCAAACTTGGTCAACCCAAGCAAAGATGGTTGCGGGTATATGTACTTAGCACTATTATTCTGCAAATAATTGGTTTAATTCAGCTGCGATACAGCACTGCTTATACATATGCCGATTGGTGGATGTCAGGATAAAATGGTCACGGAATGTAGAGAACGGTTCTTCGTTCGTAACGGTTACCAAACGATTAAAGATTAGCTATGTAAACTGCTCCATGTCCGCAGAAACTACTCGCAAAAGTCGGATGCGTGTATACATGAAATCACAAGTCTTATCAAAACAAATAGTTGCACAGTCATAGACTACACTTGGGTTAAGGCGCTGTCAGGTTGCACTGATCTAGACATATATGAAAGGGAAATTAGAATTGGCAGTGAGACTGCAGCGTGTTTATGCACGAAGCTCACTTCCGGTGGCAACTCGATTTAGTATGGTGTTAGCTGCACATCACAGAAGTAATGCATGATTGCACATCCGTCGGATGACCAGTGAATCAGCTGGCGCACTGGCGCACATGCAGTTGGAATCATCAAGTGATATGAATGCAAAACAAATTTAGTTGTTACATGACAGTTTGTTACGGGCTACAACCTTTTTTATGATAGGCCGTTGTTAGCTATGATCATACCCCATGTCAACAGGGGTAACGTCATTAACATTGGATCAAGTGTCAACCAGGAAAGGGTGCCCAACACAATGGCCAGAACTGCAAACCCCATTGGTCTGAATAAATCCTTTATTTCAAATGTAAAATAATCCAAGATTGTGTGCAGTGAATAGATATAATAAACATATTTTCATACTTCGTTTTTTTAATATTTTTTGTTTGTCTGCTCAACTTACACGAGGCTGCATGACACTTTGTTTATCTACAGATATAAGCTGCATTAGGATTATGCCGACGACAGACCGTAGATTGATAACATCTGTGCATGGAATCAGAAAGACAAATATGCAAAGTGCATCTTTCTCGTGCATGTTAATGTGGTTAGCCAATGCTGGCGCAGTGGAGAAATAATTGTAGTGATTCCATGTCATCACTAAACAAACAACGGATCAGCAATCACGGAAAATCGAATAAGGGATTGTACAAAATGCATTTAATTTCACGTGGTACAGTTTACGTGTTCAGTAAATTGATACGTGTTTGTGAAACAACACCGTCTTGGGTAGAAACACCACTTAGTAACCAAGCAGGATTGCATTCAGCCAATTCACCGCGAAACTTGTCTCGCCCTTTGAGAACCCCGGAGGAATGAAGTACGAACCACATTCCATCTTTGGGATCATGACCAGGGACGAATTGGGAGCTTCCCAAAGGAACTGCGGTACGGTCGGTAGACTGAGAACAAAGAAGCGTAGTCGAATTCAGTACTTCGCCGTGAGTACTATTGTCGAGTTCTAGCACTACCACGCTACCATCGATTCGACGAACCGCTACAAGCGAATTGGAGTCCTCTTTCGAAGTTGCGATCAGGCGGACGATCTGTCATGATAATGAAAAGTGTGCGTTGTGGTAAATAACACGATTACATATGACATTGTTGTTGGATTCTGCAGTGTAAATAAATAAATAAGGTAAACTGATCAAAACATGACAAACTGAACGATTAAAATTCTCACTAATGTGGCGACACACTCTAATTGACCTTGCTTTATTAGAAAATTATCATTAGTACTTCCAATTTATATCAAAATTTTTATTTATTAACTCACTGATGATGGACGAAATAAGAAGCGCGCTTTACGAAAAGTATCCTGAATTATCAATAGTATAATGATTTGCATGGACCGGAATCTTTTGTCAAATCCATTCGAAACAAATTGAAAAGGATTTATCTGAAAAAGTCGGTAAACGAAGGACACACGGCACGGGCTGGAAGGTCGCTCTTCGGAAAACAGAAATAAACAAAATGTCTTTTCCAATTGTGCTTTCAAGCAATATTCGGTCAATATAGGGAAAATTCCCCATGGATCATTCTACATTGCATAGCTTAGATTATTCCCGATGTGGTGTCGTCCTGTTTTAAGAATCTTGGCCTTACACTGAAATCAATCAATGCTTCATTTCCATAGAAGGATTCAATCAACTTCGTCTTGATTGACAATGCAACTCAAGGAATCGTGGTGACAGGGCGATTGTGTATATTGAAAAACTATGGTATCGTCATCCGAAAATACTTTTTTTACATATAGTAACAATAACATTTCTTATATATTTTGGTGCTCACATCCCAATCATTTACACACCACTACCGGTTTCTGGCTGTTTGCCGTCATCAGGTAGAGACAGTGAGATCACGTTCAGTGAGCCTTGTTGTTTAGCAGTTGAGCGTAAACCACACATTTTACTTTCTTATAAATCCCTAATTTTCATCAATACCTCATATTCGTCTACTAATTACTTTTTCGAATTTTTTTAAGTGCAATCTCACCTTTTCAATCGTCTTTTATTTTGATAGATGGTGACTTCAATAGAGTAGATACTTTTTTGCCTGCAACTAGAAGCGAGGCGCAACTCGACTACTTCTTCGTGACAGATGCGACACTTTTTTCGGCAATTGCACGTGCACATATTTCTGGAACTGATCACTGTGTAATCAAAGTGATGCCAAAAACTCATGCAAACGTTATGCGCAAGTCACTTTGTCGTTCGATAGAAAGTTAAGTCTACAGGTGGCGATGCGATCGGAGCTATATTGAGCCTCTGAGACTGATGTTTCCTTCAGCCGACCTCTGTATATCGCGAATGCGATGCAATCACAGAATATCTGAATTTCTGTTACGACATGTGCTGAACAGTTAAAACAATCTGTATTTGACCTGAGATTTTTGGTCAACTACGCTAAAAAGATTGCGCAGGCAAAAAGAGCGGGCTTACCGCAGCGTCAACAGGGTATTGGCCAGAAAACTGACTAAGGCAATAAAATTTGAAACGTCTTAATCAGCAGTATGTAAATTAACTGCTAGGCAAAGACAGTAGACAATTATGGAAGGGCAGATTGTACCAGGCCACCGTACGAGCAGTTCTACTGTATGGCTGCGAGACGTGGACACTGCGACAAGACGATAGTCAACGATTATCGACGTTTGATCATCGCTGCCTGCGGAGTATAGCTCGTTTAAGCTGGCAACAGAAAGTCAAAAATGATGACGTCAGGAGGGCAGTCCTCGGTGATCGCTCTGTGCCACTCTCCGATCATATATCCATGTGCCAGCTGAGATGGCTGGGGCACGTTCTCCGTATGGATGGCGACGCCTTCCTCGCCTAGCTTTTTTTGCTCTCGCTGGACCTGATTGGAAACGTCGCCGTGGCGGACAAAGGAATACCTGGCGGAAGACCCTCAAGCGTCTAACAGCCCCACTAGCCATCGTGGGAACATCGCGCTTACCCGGGTGGGGTCCGAAGGACTGCGAAGATATGTGGCTGATAACACTCAGTGTGATGGCAAAAGAAAGGATCCAGTGGCGAGAATCCTGCCGTGCTTGTGTTCCCGTTTATCAATGACCCTCCCCCTCCCTTTTCCAAAAAAGACAAAAAAAGATCAAAAACGGCATGTGTAAACAGACACACAAAAAATCCCCCCACTTTTTTTCTTTCATCATGTACCTTCTTCATGGTATACTTGTTGGCACATCGTCTGTAAAGACTTGTGTGATAATAATAATAATAATATGGAAGGTTTTAAGAAAACTTTGCATCCAGGACAGTGTGAGCAGGTTCCAAGAGGCTCGCGAGATCAACTTAATCTGGATTTGGGTGGTGAAACAATTGAGCAAAATAATCAGACAACTTTCAATTGCTCACAATTAGATGAGACATATTTCAGTATATCTGAAAATGATGTTTTCAGAATGATCTGTAGGTTAAAAGTGAACAAAGGCCCTGGCCATTGATCTCCAAACCGATAGCTTTTTTCAATCGTTGCTTTTCTGCTGGTATCATTGCAAAGGGTTGGAAAACTGTTAGGATTACACCGGTCACAAAGAAAACCGCAGGAAAGTTTCGCCCTATAGCATACTTTACTTTTGTGCGGCTGGCTCCACGGCTCGAATTACGCCAGCTCACGCGCGTCGACCGGAGGCGAGATCGTTGCAGGTCACGATAGGGTCGCGTTCAGACTTTCGAACGCCGAAGACGGTACGCAATCTCAGGGGATCTGCGTCCTCCACAGTTGACAGCCAAGTCTTCACTTGAAAGCATTGTAGCCGACACCAAAAACGAGCGGGTTTAGGGTCGACGACGAGTTTCCTGAGCGCTGAGTCTGCCTTTCGGAGGACGTGGCCAAACCAGAGCAGTCTTCGCCGTTGGATTTGAACGAAATGTGGAAATCAGTACAGGGCGGGTCGCTGCTTGGTAAACAGGAATTTTAGTCCCCATGTTTTAGGATTTTACATTTTCATAGTTGTGTGGCAGTTAAGCATTCGGTACATGCTACCGATGTAATACTGTACGTGATGATGATGATTCTCTTGTATAGTACCACATATTCTGTACTGCTCACCTGCTACTTTCCCCGCAATTCTTCAGAAGACTTTGTGTTGCAGAAACATTGCATCAGGGTCAATTCGCGCGCAAGCTCTATTTCTTATGAGGATATTTTCGAAAAAATCCTGAAACAGCATTTTCCCCTTGCGATTAACTCGTAAATACTATCCTCAATGATATTTCCCATCGGCTGCATCATAGACCGTCTTCGTATCGGAGATCATTTATCTCATTTGCTTCGCGATACTTTTGTCAAAGGGAACTGCTTATTGAACGATTACGGTCGGATTCATCTCGTTGATATCGTGTGTATATTTTCTGTGAATATGTTTTGCTTTTTATGTGTAATTTGTATAGAATTCGTTGTTTTTAAACTAGTCTAAAGCTGAAATATCGAAAATAGGAGTGGCAGTGAGACTCCAGCATGTTTCCACGTGCAGCTGACTATCAGTGGAGTGATTCAGCCGATGCAGCTCAGATTAAAAGGCGGGCGACTTAAACCACTGAACCACCGCGACTTTCAAACGGAAATTACGCATAGATGCAAACGCCGCGGAGCATGAACTCGTTACGCGCTTTTGATAGCCATCCATGGACGAGATCGACCGAGGAAGGTAATTGGACACATAATGCGTATGTGTGTGCGTGTGTATAACCCATATGAAAGCATACATACACCCGAAGCGGAGGATATGCACTGCTGATGAGCTCAAATAAAAGCGAAACTCGAGTCCAGTGCTTCCATTATGGACCGTCGTGACCAACTTTGTGAATAGTTCGATGGGCTTGGCACGGATGAGTGGTCACAAATATAAACAACATATTCTCGAAACCTCGCTTAAACAACAATTCCCATCAGATCTAATCGGTGTTAGCTTACACCGTATCCGACGAGAAGACCTGACACGGAGATCTGTTCGGTTGGGCGACCACAACAGATGTTGCTGGCTCGTTCTGAACTGGTCGGACAAACAAACCGACTCAAATGTGCCAGTCTGGAGAACAGTTCATAAACGCTTAATTACGATCGGTCAAACGATGGACCGTAGCCCAGGTCGTTAAGACATGGGACTACAATGGTGGTCGGGGGTTCGAACCTCACCCCCGAAGCGGAGGATATGCACTGCTGATGAGCTCAAATAAAAGCGAAACTCGAGTCCAGTGCTTCCATTATGGACCGTCGTGATCAACTTTGTGAATAGTTCGATGGGCTTGGCACGGATGAGTAGGCACAAATATAAACGACATATTCTCCAAACCCAGTTTAAACTTGCTACATATCCTATTAATATTCCCATTATTTGATTGCTTCTCAAACCAAAACTCGTTTCCCATGTAACTTAATGTCCTTCGACCTTCGCTACTTCTACCATGTTCAAGAGTCATCGACACGTTTAAATAACTTCCTATCTCAAATACCTTCCCTGGGGATTAAGTGGCTGAATATTAATAGACTGGGGATTAAGTTACTTGGTGATTAAATGTCTGTGGATTAAATGGCCGGACACCCGCATACATACAGTTTTGTGCAAAACCGTCAACGACTTTGAATTGACCAGGTGCATGGTATCGAGAAAACTCAATACAGTTCGCCCCAATAGCACAAAAATTTGGGCGGGGCGTTAATATAATAGACAAAAATGCAGTCTCATTGCTAATTCCATTTTCATTTACCATATCTGTCTAGGCCTGGGCAACCTGACAGTATCTTAGCCCACATGCAGTCTTCGACTGTGCGGCACTTTGCCTGGATAAGGCTTGTGATTTCATACATACATATACAAAAATGGAAACAAAAAATATAAGCGAATTAGCATCCATAACTCACATCTTTCGGTGTGATTTCAGGTTTACGCAACCAGTCGACAGCAATTGGTAATTGTGTGTTCGATTCCGACGAACAAAGCTTCCTGACGTCGATCATGTGCAACAGACCGTTAAATGTTCCGAGCAGAAGCCGGTTAGCAGAGAGTTGACAGATCGATCTGTGTAGATAAAGGCGATGAAATGAAAATGCAAGACAAGAGTGTGGGACGCACGCGTTGTTGGTCTCCTTCGGTCGCTGTTGATTATTAGCATACGACATCAGCAAATGACGGATTCATAATTCAACAACGTTCTATAAGACTAAGCTGTCTTCTTTAGGAGTAACCATGTCCTTCACATCGTTTATAATATCCTAAAAATGTGACTCCTGCAAGCGAATAAAAACTGAGAAAAAGCTCTTGTTCCCGCATCGATAAAAACATTTAGTAAGCTAAATGGGAAAATGTGTATGGGCAAATAATCACAAAACATCTGAGTCCGGTCGAAGAAAGGTTGGGACCAATGTAGCCAAGCACTATAAAGTCATCGATAAAGTTTCTTAACATTGTCGTACCTTGGAACATCGCATTCCGAATGATTGTAAGACCACTTCAAAGCTGGCCCTCGAATTGACGACGCCCGAGTATCCCAAACGCAAAGTTGTCGTGTCTTGTCGCACGGGTTTAATGTGACAAGAAGTCCATTCGAGTCAATCTCGTTGGAGCTTGAAGGAAACAATGTGACATCGGGCTCGAACGCCGTTCCGCATGTAGGCCACGAGGTTGAACAAATGGACCACGATTGGATCGGTAGCAAATGATCGGCGTCCCAAATCTGAAGTGAATCAGATATACTGTGATGTAAATTGCAGAGAGTTAAAAAAAATGCATTGCCTGCTTCACTATAACTATCTTTCGGAATCATTAACGCATTCCAGTATCTTGTCTTCAGCTGAGAACGAACATGACTCAGCACTAATTGTGTGATTCTCGTGTGCAACCAGTGGTGCACAACACAACTGTGACGCTGTGAGAGAACAAGGTCACCACGGAAAAGCTTTGGTCAGTCGGAACGAAATCTCTTCGAGTGAAATTTAAATCCGGAAACGTCATAATCATCATGCGGAAACCTATGCCATACCGGCTATGCGATACTGGGTTTACATTAAGCATTTAAGCACGTACCAAGCTGTAATGAGAAAAGGGTAAGTTCAGAACCATAGACACAGCGCACTGGTATTTTCTCTTCATCTCATCCATCTTCTTAGTCCAGGAATAGTATATGACGATAAGATACTACATCACTCAAATCGACCAAAAATGTTAATACGGTGGGAAAATATGCACACGCATTTTCGCGGTGTACTTTTTGAAACACAATATTTAATGAGGCATCGTTTTTAGGCGAATCAAATATGTCCAAAAATCCAAACGTCGCTTATGACGTCGTGTCATTGTACTATCGGAAAGGAAAACTGATTGTTGATGGCCCTGAAAAAATGTGAAGCGAAAGGCAGGCTACGACTGACGAAAAGAGCGTTCTCTATCGTTAGAGCATGAAGGGCCTGGGAAACCTGATAGTATCTTAGCCCACGTGCAGTCTCTGACTGTGCGGCACTTTGGCTGGATCAGGCTTGTGCTTTCATGCATGCAGAGCATAAAGTATACCCATTTTTAAATACGGCATTACGTAGAAACTCCATATCTTTGGTGAATGGATTCTGTCTCTCAAGCTTTATAGAAAGGATCAGTCAGAGTGCTTAGAAAGGGTTAAGGTCGTTTTCTCCGTATTCAATGCATTCGGATACAACAGTAAGATGCCACTAACTTCCTTGTACTGAATCGAAAGTAACCGATCAATACCGGATGCCTTCAATCTCTATACTGAGTTAATACAAGAATAAATGAACGCACAAGCCTGATCCAGGCAAAGTGCGGTACAGTCAGAGACTGCAGGTGGGCGAAGATGCTGTCAAGTAGTCCAGGCCTAGACAGATATGAGGAAGTAAAAAGAGCAGGAAATGGTAGTGAGACTCCAGCTTGTTTCAGCATGCAGCTCACCACCGATGGAAAATCAATTTAGTACGATGTTAGCCGCACAGCACAGAAGTACTGTACGATTGCACATCCGTGCATAGTTAATACAAGACGTAATCTTTACTTTGTCTATCGGTATCGTATTGACCCAGTGTGAAATAGATGTCCGTTAAAAGTAGCTACTTTTCTAATGCTGTCAAAAATCATCATTTTGAAGCAGTAATCACTGGGTTTATCTAGTTCAGTCAAGTGATTTTAGGACCACCAACTGAAACAGCTTCCACCCATTGTCCGTATTAATGACTACCCGGTTTTTACACCTTGTTTGCCAATCTGATCTTGAGGCAGTATATTGCGAACGGAGTTGGTCCTTTCTCTCTTCTCCAGAAATCCAACCTTCGAATGGAAGATTCAACGATCTGTTAGAAACAAGTTTACCTCATACTGCATTAGCATCGTGCAGTGGTCAAGAAATTCCATTTTGCGGGATACTAGTGGATACAGTAATGAGGATATCTATAAGGTAATTGATTGATGATTTAAAGGATATTCGTAGTCGTGATCACCATTGAGCCAGAGAACTCTGATATATTCCTAGATTGAACTAACGCGTGATCAGAATTTATGTAAGTGTTTCAAAATATAAAACAGACATAAATGAAACTCTTCCATCGTGCACTAATAGTAAGATCTTACGATGTATGAAATCACAAGCATGATTTATACAAACTGCCACATAATCAAAGACTGCATATCGGCTAAGGTAATATCAGGCTGTCCCGGTCTAAACAGATATGAGAAAGAAAATCCAAATGGCAGTGAGAATTAAGCGCGTTTCCATTGGGCAGCACACTATCCGTGACAAATCAATTTAACACACCACAGAAGTACTGTAGGATTGTACATCCATGCATTGTGCTTTCATTCATTTCCTTGAACCTATAATTACCGAAGCACTATATGGATGCAATGTAACTAGTGATTTTCACCATTTATTTAAGCGCTCGTGGTAATATGCGGGCAATTATAGATACAAGCATAAGTTAACGGTCAACTCACCGCTTACAACAAAACCTGGATCATATAAAACAAAAACCCATTTTCAGGGCGCCATAAGCCAGAACGGTATTAAAATGTGTGTACTGGCACTCATTCACATCAAATACTTCACGACCAGTTCCACGGTTTCATATGGTAGAAACAGGTGCGTTAATGATCCGTATGCTACGCTACGTTCAAAATGGTACGAAAGAACGCTGAGATGATGACTAACCTTGGCACAGCCACCGACATCCAAGGAAACAAGACTTTTGTCATTCGTACAAATTACGTTCTGGATAGCACGATCGTGATAGGTGGCGGAATTGACAGAAAGTGGCTTGAAAAAAGAAGAACAAAACGATCGTTAGCATTCAAATCAGGGTCTACACAACTACAGCGAGATATAAACCGCATGCCTAATAACGATAGAGCTGACGTGAGAATAATCGCAAGAACGGGAGAGGGCGCGCCTGAAGTCGAGAAATGCGCCATGCGTTGTCTGCAAGTCTGTCAAAAATTTATAACAACAGTATTTCACAAAGTGAAGCGACAGTCGGTGTTAGATTGCAGCACGTTAACAGTAAAAATAACTTAATAACTATATCCGTAAGGAAGGGCAACATTCCAATTGACTTAATTGAGTAAATAAAAGATTATTAATAACTAGCAGAACAGTTGTGGTACTAGAAGACTGATACACTTGATTTTCGCAATATCTCAACAGCAACGAATTACTAGTGACAAGGGAAACAGCTGGGTTTCCAAATGCAGGGTTGCACACCCATTTCACGTGAAACAATGCAGGCAAACAGAAGAATTCAAGGTGTGAAAAGCATGTCATACGTCACAACATAGAAAGCGAATATATAAACGAACTAAAATAAGTTATTGAACATGCACGCCTGATTTTTTAATGTTAATAACCAAGTCTGTAGTGAAGTAAAGAATTGTTTCAAAACAATGGAGGAAAAGTTTACTCACGCAAGACTCTGTAGAAGGGTCCAAGTGTGAACTAGAGCTGACCATGTAAAGGCTACCGTTGTCCAAACCAACCGCGGCCTGGATGCTCTTGTGGGGTAGTTTCATTAAGCAAATAGAGGAAACAGATGCCTCCAATGTGGTCAACGAGAGCAAGTTCTCGCTCAGGTCTAGATTATTTTGGCCAAGATTAGCGGTTAAGTAACCAGCATCCGGCCAGCGGTATATACCGAGCCCGCCATTCCAATAATTACCTGTGAGGACACCATAAAGAATTTTGTATAAATCGGTAACCAAGACCTCATAAAAGATGCAGAATGTTGCAGTAAAAAAAAACAAAGATCACCATGCCATAACCCCGCAGCGGTTGTATTATTATTATTTATTATTATATTTGCACAATCTGATACAGATATAGTGCCGTTCAACATAAACAATGAGATGTACAAAGCGAGAAGGGGGTTACAAAGCGTTGTCATCGGCATCGTTGAACGTAGGCATGATACTACCCGGTTGCCTACACCGAAGTAGGGGAGATTTCGTTTAGGGGGTCCCACCCCGAGCCTTTACCCACAAGGCAGTGGAGCGAGATAGGTTCGCACCTATCGGTGGCCGGTGACCGACGAAGCGGTTCATACGCCCTTTTCTGGAAATTTCCAGTTCGGAGCCCGATAACCCCGTTGATAGGTTGGTGA
>JACCGJ010012092.1:0-15816 GCA_013407085.1 Atriophallophorus winterbourni
CCGTCATCAGGTGGAGACAGTAAGATCAGGTTCAGTGAGCCTTGAAACAGTGGATAAATGATAAACAAGCGTATACTTGAATGCCACTGTTGCATAGGGTTCGTACAACGAACCACGGTGTTCAAACACTGAGTCACTTTGTGATTCTTGGTCAAGTACTCAAGGCGCTTATGGGTGACTAAAGTAATGTGTTGCTCACATTCCCCGAACTTATACACCACTGCCGGTTTCTGGTTGTTTGCCATCATCATGTGGAGACAGTCAGATTAGGTTCAGTGAGCCTTTTAACGATTATACTTGCAATGCAATCGGTTAGAGCACGTCTAGGTACCGTCTCGCTTCTGACACAGAAGTCCCGTCAAACTAAGTATGATAGTCAGGACAGAGAACATGACGCAGTAGCATTCCACCTGCCACCTCTACTCAGATCGTATCGCTAAACAACCTATAGTAAGACTAGGGTGGTGTCAAGTCACGTAGATTTAGCCAGGATCGGTGCTCGATTAGTCCAACACATCAATCTAATACAGGTGATCATGATCAAGCTTGGTTCACACTATGCCTCACATACGTAAAAGTGCATAACCACTGTTGGGTAAGGTTGGTACGACCAACCTGTTTAATCACATGAGCCCACACTCATGTAGACTTAGTTTAAAACCCATGACCATGAATATAAAAGCTCATTTGATTGAACAGCTTGGTCGTACCAGCCTTACCCAACGGTGGCATACAAGCGCAACTTGTTTACCATTCTTCCATTGTTTCAAGCGTATGCGGATCCTTTTTTCCTACTGTCCCTATCCGATGAGTGCAAACAGCACGAAACCGTTCGTGGGGTGTGTGTGCATGCAAATGAGCTTTTATATACATAACGACTGTTATGTATACTTGTATTTGTAAGAAGCTTGTTCAACGGTGACATTCGAGTATATCTTTGTTTACCACTTTAAAACTATCTGTGTCACTGCACCTAATCCGACTTTCTCCACCTGATGACGGCAAACAGCCAGAAACCGTTTGTGGTGTGTATATATAAGGAATGTGAGCACCACGCTATTTTGGCCTTTTAGATACCTTCGAAACTCTGCAGTGAAAACGAAATTGTATTTCCTGGCCGCTCCGCCAATTCTGTCACATGCATTATTATTCGAGTTTTTTGCTAACCACAAAAACTCGACAAGCATCCTGTGTGTCCCTCCGGAGTTGACCAAAGCTTCTTCCTTTTTCAGGCCGCTTATTTGATTGGCGTGGCGGACTCGCGCTCACAACCTGGCCGTCCCTCATACGTCAGCGCGCAACTGTTCACCCGTTCACAAGACGAAATCCAGCAAGTTTGTGACGCAATATGTGATCCCGCAATCAGTGACAGACAGGTAGGTTATCGGTTGTGTTCACTGCCGTTGCTCGTGTTAATACAGAGATGCTTTAATGACACTGACGTGATGTGATACCCACACCCACTTCTGATGTCCCGTAAACTTGACTCTCTCCAGCGCTCAGCAAGTTTTCACCCGAGTACGCTTTACAGGGTGATTTACTTGCTCTATTATTTTCATAAACTGGTTCCGTTTACAATATCCGGTCGTTGGTGAACCAGAAATTGTACATCAATTCCTAAACCTCAAATTATCGCCGTACCTTAAAGCCTAGTTCAACGCATAGTTTTGTGGTATTGATTTCAGAATCTGCTGTCGCCACACATTCATGCCTGCGCACACTATACGCATAGCTGTTCGAAACACCAAGGTCAAGGGTCCTAGTTCAGACAACCTCAGTGTCAGCCCATCCTCTTGTGGATTAGGCTCTTTAGCTGAATGCTCCAGGTGCGCATGTATACAAGCAATCACAAGCCTAGTGTTAGGCAAAGTGCCGCACAGTGGGATATGGTACTATGAGGTTGCCAAGGCATAGACAGGCAGTGAGACTTTATCGTGTTTCCGCATACACCTCAGCACGGTGACGTTTGAAAATCGGTTGTACAACGGCAGACACATTATACAACTAATGATGCTATATCGGATAAAGTTACTAACTTTACATGTACCTTAGTGAGGCTGGCTTCACAGGTGGATTAGTCGGATTCCTTGATGTTTCGATCACGTGTTGACCGTTACCCGTCGCGTTTCCGTATTCGAACGTCGTTCGGAGGCGGAAACACAGTCCCAGCCATCGACATCCTCTCATATCGACCAGATGGATCTTAAACTTGAACAGGTGTCCGGTCACTTAATCGTCAGACACTTAATCCCCAGACATGTAACCCCGAGTCCCCGTTGATAACTTTTGGAAGGAATGGCAGACTACGTTTTAAATGAATTTATTTAACAGGAGAGATATGCAATTGATTTTAAGAACGTCAATCTTGGCCGTTAGTTGGGCGCTGAATTGGCGCATATCTCAGTATACTGCTTCTTCTGTTCCGATATGAACCCCACACTTGCTTAAGAACTGAGGGGATGTAAGGCTTTCCACCGTTCACTGACTATGGTTGCTTCTTTGTTCTCAAACTTCTAATTGTTTTGGGAAATGTTGGGAATGTTAAAGTTGGATTGGGCTTCTTCCGGTCAAATTCTGAGGAGTTGGTTGTTGTGTTTTTTACGTCAAGCTAAACGGATTACTATGGCATTTTCACACATCCCATCCTTGTAGTCTTTTATTAATCTTGATCAGTTGATATCAAGGTCGTGAGACATTCACAAGGCCGCTTTTTTCATTTATCCCCTACGTCACAACCTATAGGGTCAGCTTAGCAAACGCATCAACGCTTACGCTTCCTCGCCACAATTTCACAACATCTGACCATTCAAGGTCGAATGGCGTTTATTCAGTTATCGATCCGTGCTTTGAGGATACTCGCTCGCACAATAATCTTGCAATACTTATGTGCTTTACACCGTGCTGAATTGACTTGCCACCGGAAATACGCTGGCGTCTCACTGCCATTTCTATTTTCATTCTCATATCTGTCTAGGCCTTGGCAACCTGGCATTATTTTAGCTCAAGTGCAGTCTGTGATTGTGCGGCACTTTGCTTGGATCTGGCTTGTGGTATCATACATACGTGCTTCAAACTCCCGTCAAGATGTCTGTTGCTAAATCCCTGGAGTACAGCTACAACCGATCAGGTTACTCAACATGGTTAGAGGGTCTACGAAGCGATGTTTGTGCTTGTAATGCTTGATGGACTTTACGACAAAGGAACCACACCGACATCTCCAACTATTCGAAAACCACTGTCTCCGTAATATTTCGGAGTTAGATGTTACCATCGTGTACGCGATGATGATGTCCGTAATACGCTTTTTGTCAGTAATGTTGATATACTGATGCTGGGCATCCTGCACGGACTACGCTACTGTTATATCTGTGATGTGCTACTACTGTCCCGGCCTTGGGTTCGACAGAACACAACCGTAACTGAACTGGTGTATTGGACGAATGAATTAATTGACTACCGAATCTGACACTTTTTGTGACACCGCATCCCGATTTGCATGGAAGCCGAGGTGGCCAAACCATGACAATGTGTAGACAGCTAAAGACCCTAACTAGTAACGTTTCTAAGGTCGGCACATTCCGTTACCTAGGCTTAGGTTTCCGTGACCTGATGTCACCTTACTTATGAACGATACTTGGTCGCTTTTCGCATGTTTCACAGGCGTACCTGCTTCAAACCAGTTCATACACATGTTACTTACTTTACTTTTACTCTTGTGCTACTATCTCCTCCTGGAGGATAAGTCAGCTTCAATGAAGAGTCTTGGGAATTTGGGTACAAAGCGGCGTCCCCAGCACCACTCGGCATTTGTTCGAGTCAGCTTCGCTAGCCTTTGCACAACCAAGTGCGACCTGCAAGGCAGCAGGGAGTTTCCAGAAAGAGGTGGTGTGCACCAACTAACGGTCTACCAGACTCTGTCCCAGATTTTTCCTCAGGGTTTTCTCCATAAAGATTTCCCGCGATCGGGTATCCCGCAAGGCAGCGGAGGTTAAAAATCACGGTTTTCCTTCCCTTAGATGAAATGCCCTTCCAGGCTAACGAGCTCCATTTGACCGAAGCAAACTGGTTTTCAGGCGCCAGTCACTCGCTTTCGCACTTTCTCCTGATGGTAGAAGCAGTTCCGCCGGGCTCGGGGAGTCACTCGTGCAGGCCAGAATCTGGACTTGGTTGTCAGAGGCTATTTGGGACGCGCGCCATATGGGAGCATTTTATAAACACATGTTACGTTATCCTAAAGGACGCTTGTGTCATTTTAAATCCTCTCTCTTCCTTTTCTTTCGAAATATATTTCTATCGTGATTTTGCCATTGAGGTAGCGATACGTATTATAGATATATCGTTGTCTCTGATGATAATAATGATGGTGATGCCTCTCCCATCACAGTTGCTAGATGTTTATCAAACAGTGCTAAATTATCCTCATTGTGGTTACACCTGGTCAGGTTATTGCCTTATCAACCGAGATGGCCCGTAGTGCAAAAGTTTTGTGCGAAGCATGCCACACTCTCTCCGGTCAGATAGCGAATCCGGAGATGAGGCAGCACCTGAACACGGTAACACGTGACACCATGCAATCAATCACCAACTTGATTCAACATCGTGGTACTCGTCAGCACGGTGGTGAATTGAGTGGCGATTCGAGGCGATCCACGCTGGAGGATGCTCGACTTGTCAGTGCGAACGTTTCGCGTCTCGTGCAATTGGTGACCAAGGTGCCTCAGCTTGCAGATCAGACTTCTCGTGCAGCAGACACTGTGAAAGAAGTAAGCCCCCCCACGACTTCATACTTTGGCTCTTATCTGTTCAACATTTGATGTGTGTTTTATTCGTTTTGTTGATAGGCTCAGCAACCCATCTGTACTGCGGGTTTGGCATGCCTGAATTCTGCTCAATCTGTCCTCCGATCTGCTAAAACGATGGTGGCAAACGCCCGTTCTGGGGGATCTGAATCCGCCTTCTATTCCTTCTCGAATTCCAGTAAAGAACTATCCGAGAATATCAAGGCATTGGCCGCTGCTATGAAGTATGCTTTCTCGAGATGGTTTCGGTTATTGTAATCAGAAAATGTTGTAGACTTTGACACGGATGTTTGTTTTTCAGAGAAAACGCTCCTGGTCAACGCGATTGTCAGTTTGTCCTCGAGCATATCGCCCGCCTGATGCAAGATATCCAACAGGCCAAAATGGCTAGCATTGAAGACCATCTGCAACCTCAACGAGAATTGAACGAAGAAGGTTTCCAGAAGGTATGATATTCTACCATCAAAAATCAACCATTAATGTTGATGTTTGAGTACTAGCCGTTTGATATCTCACTACAGCAACTGGCAACAAGTGTACGCGCGCTGTTGGATGCTGCTCCTGCGCTGGGACGTGCTGCTCGTTCACAAGCCGAGCAACTTGGTCATGCGGTCCGGCTTGTCGACTCTTATCTTCCTGGCATCACCTCGAATGCTATTGCTTCGGCGTCGCGGTGTACGCTGCCCAGCACACAGCTGGTCTATTTGGAACACACTAGTGCCATCCTGGAAGCTGTGGAACAATTAGTCTCGGTCGCTCGTGATGCCGGCGGTAATCCAAGGGTAACGTCGTTTGTTGATTGATTATTCAGTCACGTGTTCAAATTGTGGATCCCTAATGGTTGTGCCTAAATTTCCTCAGGCTGTTCACATGCATGGCAATTTGGATCAATCGGTTCGTGGTGTAATGGAGTCTTGTGAGGATTTGCTCGCAGCTCTAGACGATATCGCTTCGCGTCAAGGTCACGTGAGCACGGTGATCGATACGATCAATCGATCGATGGCTCAGGTAATGGTTCTGGCTTTTGGTCTATCATTTTTACCTTGATTTGATTTGATTGCCCAAGGGACCAGCGAATCTCTCCCAAACCTCACAGTTCTGTGATTTCCACATAGCACTGGTTGAGCACTTCATCTAAATTTTCATATGTTTGTCGATAATGAGAACTCATGGCATAAACGCAAAGCAGGTACAACGTTTCAAACTCCACAATGTTTTTTCGCCTTTCTAGATTTATGAACAGTGCTACCGTAGGTGGTTACGAAACCAGGTAGAATAATGACTTCGTGTGTTTAATGGCCACGGTCTACTAAGAAGCACTTGTGTTCATTTTGGTTATTGTATGCAAAAAACACATGAATAGAGCGAAGGATATCCTTTTCGGTATTTTACATCAAGCTCTACAATAGGCAAGTGAAAAATGAACAATGCATGTCTTGCAATTAGGAAGTCGACCATTGGGCAGACCGCACTTGCGGTACAAAGACGTTTGCAAAAGTGATATGAATGCTCTTGGCATTGACTTCGTGAGTTGGGAATGAACTTGCTCTTGACCGCTCACATTGGAGGCATTGTGTAAAGCGTCGTCTGCCAAGCTGGGGAGGAGCAGATTTTAGCTCTGGCTGCTGAACGCCAGATCACACGCCCGGTGTGCAACTGATGCAAACAACAGAGTTCTAACTATCGTTGCAAGCGCTGCGGCAGAGATTTGTTCCTCTGGAATTCGGACTGTTTAGTCATTTGAAAAGCTGTGAGCATAAAAACCACACGCTGGCGAGTACATCCAATGTCACGACAATCTCGGCGAACACAGTTGAAACCTCATCCCACGCTGAGCTACGAATATTTTCCTCCATTGCTGAACAATTTGGGCGATCAACGCTTAAAAACGCTAGACGCTGGGAAAGCTTTAGTGGAAGAACAGCTGCAACCTATGAACAACTCTTTTTTCTACACGAGTGCCAACGCAGAAACCTGACCCCGAAATCCTTACAACGACGACCCCCAATCAACAATCCACGCGCATGGAAACTAATGGAACATCAAAACCGAGAATGGCTGGGAATGCTTATTTCAGATGCACACAATCGCTTGAAGAAGTATGCAGAAATAATCAACATTGAAAGACAAAAGTGTGAAGACCGATTTGGACCTGAACTGACGCAACGTTTAGAAAACGCCATCACAATAACGACCCGAAAAGCCAAAGCCAACAAGCGACGTGACCTGGAAAACGAAATTCACAATATCACCCCTTATCAGGACAATACCAGCGGGGAACTTTGGGTCAAGAACCTATCCAACAGACCCCTTACTGAGAACGAACAACGCATTCTCGGACGCGGCCTCAACTTCAACTTGAAAGACGCTGATCACACTGAATTTGTTGCTAATTTGGAGTCGATATTGAAATCCTATGCCTCGTCAGAAAATACGCGAGAAGTCCGACAAAGAATTGTACCCGCACTCACCAGAAATATTATAGCAAACCTCACTCAATAAACAGGAAATTAAATCATTGAACAAACTGAAACGAGACCAGAACATCGTTATACTTCCCTCTGACAAAGGAGGAATGTCCGCCATGATAAACAAGGCAAAATATATCGAAAAATCTGAACAATTACTTCAAGACACAATAACATACAGACGAATAAACGAAGACCTGACAAAACGACTGGAAAAGAAACTCAACGGGACCTTGAAGAAATTGAAGTTCGTGGGAAAACTGAATGGGGTAGAACAAACAAGAACGAAGCCGCAAGACAGGAAGAAGACTAGGTACAAGACTACACGAGCATCAATTGGCCGTGAGAAGACACGACCACAGGTCCCTTGTATCAATACACGTAGATCGTGAAGGACATGAATTTGATTGAAATCAATGTTCAATCCACACCACCGGTAAAACACGAGAATTTCTCCAGGCATGGCATTCAACGACACAGTCCCGCAACCGACGTATGCAATTGGACAGTATTTACGAACCAATGAGATGTCGTTTGTTCTACATGCGTCGCAGGAATCGCAACGTTCGCATGACAAGCAGCCCAGACACGCAGGGGAACGTGCTATAATCATGGTAAACTTCAATCCCTTCGTGCTTCGCTAGAAGTGACGTTGATGATGTCAGCTAGTTTGGCAACGAAACGTCTGCAACCCACTATGTAAGCTTGGTGGACACCCAAAAACGAACACCCAAGGCTCACTGTCTCCACCTGATGACGGCAAACAGCCAGAAATCGGTAGTGGAGTGTAATTTCAGGGGATGTGAGCAACACATCACTTTGAACACCCAACCTGTTTTTCGCGTTAGTGCTGTAAACACGCGGACAAAGAAATGCTCAATAACAATGCAAAACACGGAATCGCGTGCATTGAAACTACTAAAACTAGGTTTCTTTCCATCTAGCGACATTGATATTGTAAAATAGCCACATGTGATGTCTCCTGATTTAGAATCATCTATCAACAGAACCTGGGATATACATCCGCGACAGTGTTCCTTATTTCCGATCGTTTTTGAGAGCAATTATGAACCTCATAAGGCGATCGGTGCATTAGAATAATCGATTAGCCTAGCCTGAGACGAATGTACGCAATAACACACTGCAGTCTCGTTGCCACGACCCCTCCTATATATCTATCTATCTAAGCCTAGCTTACCCGATCTAGAAGCCAGATCATTTGGGCAACCACATCAGATATTGCTGGTACCTCCACGACCAGTCGAGCATACAACGTTATTCAAATGTTTACTTATTCGTGATCGGTCAGAAGATTGACTTTTGCTTAGGCCGTAAGGCTGTGGGCTGCAATAGTGATTGTCGGGGTTTTGAGTACCACCCCTGACGTGTAATGTCCATTAGCGTTGTCATCAACGTTGTGAATATTTCGAGGGATCTGATACTGATGCGTAGATGATATAGACACCTTGCCCACGCTCGGTTCATCACAGTTGGGTTGTGATTTCAAACATGCGTACTCGATCATGAAAATAAAGTTTGCAATGAATCGGTTATAGCAAGTTTTTTGGTAACGTTTCGCTTCGTCAGACCAAGGGTGTCGGTAGGAACAATGTTCAGGATTAAATGGCATTTTCTCGACCAATCCTGAGTTCTGCAAGATAGTGAATATCAATCACTGATTGGGGATTCTGCCCTAGCTGAACACGTGCTAGACCCGAGTCACAGCGTAGATCTTGATAACGTGGAAGTGATAAGCAGGGTGTGAAATCTTATAGGGAAAGACTTCACGCTGAGGCAGTTGAAATAACAAAGCCTAGGGCAGATATCTCAACAATCTGGCGTTCGGCTCTGCAGCGGATAAGGATTAACGTGCATAGCACCTAATGTGCACATGGATTACGTAAGCAGTGGGGCAGCCGACGCTGTTCGCATCTGCACACAAAATAAACCAGTTAGGGATTGACACAGCATTTAGGGGGTGTGATTAATTGTCTTGATCTCGCTTGTCTATCTTGCAGAACTCAGGATTTTGCGAGAAAATGCCACTCTTGGACTGACGATTCTTCTGTGTTCAGAAGCGAAACGTTACTAAAAAACTTGCTATAACCGATTCATTGCAAATTTTCTTTTCATGAATATTCTCGAATATTTTCAAAATACCATACATACTCGATGTTCGTTACGCTTACCTACGGCTTGTTGTTCCTGGTCCATTTTGACAATGGGTTACTGCGCATAGTTGTGTGTGTTTGTGTGTCTAGACCTGGACATCTGTTCAGCTTGTTTTGACCTCACATGTCAAACATTGGAAATGAAACACCGGGTCAACTTTGATGTTTTCATCCCCCTGAGTGTTTTTCGCGTACCGGCCACCTGTCTTTTCAGTGAATTCTCGTATCCGCGATCAATAAACGAACGGAATGCTAAACCAATCACAGCACAAAGTATATTTTCAGATAAACAAAGTTATTCTTGAATGGCACTATTATATAGGGTTCGCATAACTTCAATTATAACTTTGTTTACCACTTATCCATGGTTTCAAGGCTCACAACAACCTAATCTCAATCTGATGACGGCAAACAGCCGGAAACCGGTAGTGGTATACAAGTGCGAGGGATGTGAACAACACATTACTTTGGTCATCCATAAGCGCCTTGAGTGCTTGAGCACGAATCACTGTGTGATTCTGTCTTTGAACATCGTGGTTCGTTGTACGAACCCTATGCAACACTGGCATTCAAGTATAACTTTGTTTACCACTTATCCATTGTTTCAAGGCTCACTGAACCCAATCTTACTGTCTCTACCTGATGATGTTTGTATGTATGTATGAATTAATAAATGAATGAATGAAAAATCTAATGTTTTCTCATGGAATAATGCTAAGCTTTGAGTCACCTTTCAAAGCAGTGTGTTGGGCTGATTTTAAACTTTCAGGGATTTTTATGCGAGTCCTCACATAAACTCTGTTTAAATGTAGTCCTGGTGAATAGTCTAGGTAAGTACTTATGTTTTCAGGCTTCCAGGAATTCTTAAATATTGTGTGTAGTAGTGTGCAGTTTACTTCGCTTGATCGATATCGTGTTATATTACATACTGGTCTAGACTTGAACAACTTAACGATATCTTTGGAGTAAACAAGCAACGCTGGGTTGTACGTTAACTCGCACGAGACCTTCGATGACATGCATTCATGCTTTTCCTTGAATGCGAAAGCACAATGAAGGTTCGTGTCCTTCTATCGTTGTTGTTCAATGGTAGACGGTTCCTAATTTCTCGGTATTTTCTTTTCAATTTCCATTCGGCCTTTGTCGTCAAATTTCAGACAGAGGAGATCATCCAAGTCCCTATGGATGCCAGGTTCGCAGACTATCAAGCACGCCTGCTGCGTATCGCCCGACACATGGAACAGCTGAACCAAGCAATCCAACTTCGGGCTCGTCAACCATCCGCTGAGGGTGAACTCACCCCGCTGGCTCACACTCTGGCACAAGTGAGTCTCGCGCTCCCTGATTCTTAACCAATCCCCGTTAGCGACATACACACGACATCCCCGTTTCTCCACAGGAATATCAAGAAATGTGTCAGACATGCAAGGGTGCCACAGCCACGCTGCCGGATGTTCGTCAAGCCGACGACCTGCGTTCTGCGGTCAAACAAGTTGGCCTCGCCTCGGCTGGTCTAGTTCAGGCTACCGCCACCGGGCGTCTTCGTGATTTGGACGGAGGTCATCAGTTGAGTCGTAATCGAGGAATTGCCGAGTTGAATAGACGTGCTGAACAGTTGGATTACAAGGTTGGTTTCGTAAGGTGTAGATCTAAAATTTTCCAATATCTGTCTAGGCCTGGGCCACCTGACGGTATCTTAGCCCACGTGCAGTCTATGACTGTGCGGCACTTTGCCTGGATCAGGCCTGTGCTTTCATACCATACCGCATTACAAAAAGATTTACTTCACGGAGAGTTTAAATTAAGAATTCGACCTTTAGGCGCTACAAAGACGTTTGTAAAAGAGATACGAAAGCTCATGACATGAACCCTATGAATTGGGAAGAACTTGCTCTTGAAAGCTCACTTTGAAGGCACTGTGATGGGGCTTCTTCAAGTTAGGGATGAGTATATACTACTTTTGCTTCACAGCATTCAACTGCGGGCGATCGTCCTCTGACCTCTGTGCGCTCTGCAGAAGAGATTGTCCCCCCGAATCGGACTGTTTAGTCATTTGAATGGTTTACTGACATTTAATCGTCAGACCCTTAATCGTCGACACTTAATCCCTAGACACTTAACCACCAGACATTTAACCCACAAGTCACTTCATCCCCAATCACTTAATCTTCAGTCAGTCAGTTTGATAACCTCTGAAGATTGCGCATATCTCAGCATACTTCTTCTTCTGTTTGATATGAACCCCAGCACTTGCTTCAATAACTGAGACCGTATGCTGTCGGCAATCCTTTCGCAAACCGTTAAGAAATGTCCACATGGTGGGATGTTGGCAAGAAAAGAGTGACTGTAATGCATCATGAGGCGTAAATCATCGTCTGCCTCATAATCTGCTTTCATCCCTAGTTCACTTATTTTTCGTTGCATGGTAAGACATCTCGAGCAATTCAGCGATACTCAACTACGGAAAGATTGACGTTCTTAAAATCAATTGCATAACTCTCCTGCTAAATAAATTCATTTAAACCTATTCTGCATTCTTCACAAGTTAGAAAACTGGGGATTAAGTGACTGGCAATTAAGTGACTTGGGGTTTAAATGTCTGGTGATTAAGTGTCTAGGGATTAAGTGTCGGTGATTAAGTAAACGGACACCATTTGAACGATGTGAAGCATTGGATCATCGTGCGCTTGTGATGTAAGTCCATGGTCGGCATCGGCCAACAGACCCATACCTCAGAGGAAGTGTCTTCATCAACACAATTCGTCTCATTCCTTTGACAATGCCAAATAGTTATACGTGGCATAGCTCGTGATCCTGACTCCGTTGTCTAGTCACATCCCAGACTGCAGTGTCGGACTTTTTGTTTCGAACAGCAACCTGCGAGTATCACAGTCCACTTGCAATGGCGGTGACTTTGTGGTACACATTGCCATGCTCCCGTTTCGTGATTTCATACAACAAAATTGACTTGGCACACACTTCACTCTAGCAAATCCAACTTGCCTCGAAATCTGTCCAAATGCGCATTTATATTCCGTGGTGTTTCGAAATGCGGGTGGTTAAAAACTCGAACACACACACGCGCTAATACCAGTCTGCGTGCCAACTTCTATCGTGTAACAGACAGTATACAAACGTAACGTGTTTTGTCCGTATTGCATTCTGTCTTTTTAGCGGTTTGCAGCTACTATATTTGTTTGCCATCGCACATTACACGTGAATTGTTGAGCGACTGTGCCAATGTCGCGGTTCTTTTCTACCGACACTGTTTTTCTATAGAATAGAATTTAGCTTCAGATCATTGCACGGATATGCAATCGTGCAGTACTTTGTGCTGTGCGGCTAACACCGTGTTAAATTGATTGGCAAGCTGGAGTCTCACTACCATTTCCTGTTCTTTTTTCTTCCTCGTATCTGTCTAGGCCTGGGCAACCTGACAGTATCTTCGCCCACGTGCAGTCTCTGACTGTGCGGCACTTTGCCTGGATCAGGCTTGTGCTCTCATACCGGCTGCAGGGTTACCTTTCTCAGAAAAACCTCTCTATCACCGATAGTGCTACGTGACAAAGAACCCCACAAGAACTTACTGTCTTCACATTTCCAGTCCGAGATTGTAACAAGTGGTGATAAACTCTTCCTGTCTATCAATTTGGCAGAATTCCACAGCTTTCTAACACATTAGCATCATTATCATCATCATCATGAAGCACAAGTCTGGAGCCAGACAAAGTGCCAAGAAATATGAAGCAGGAAAAGCAGATAGACAAGCGCGTGGAAAAAGGAAAGCAGGCAAGTGAAATACGCAAAAGCAAATGCACAAAAAGCAGCTTGTTTTTGTAGTTTCACTGCATGCGATTTTTTGTTTTTTGTTTTTTGTGCTTTTATGTAAAATAATACCGGATAAAAATTATGACACACATAATAAAATACACTGGCGCCACTGACTTCGGTTTGTAGCCATATCGCGTAAGGTTTCCAGCCAACTATTAGGTGGAGCTTTTGGACCCCACCCAGGTATGCGAATACGCCCAACTGAGCCTAGCGCTACGGTGAGTTTCTTTATCCCAATGCGCCACGTCATGGACTGACCACCCGATCTTTTCTGTCAGGCTCTGCGAATAAGGCGCGGTACGGTAAAACATGTCCCAACCATCGCAAGCGAGCAAGCATCAGCATTTCTCTCAGTCCGTGGCCACGTGGTCCTAACACCCGCTTGCGGACATCTATATTTGTAACAAGATACTACCACCGAATGCGAGCAATTCTACGCAGGCAACGGGTATTAAAAACACACAGCAGCAGAATAAAACAGCCGCCGAATGCCACTGGAGCCGTGGTGAGACCGCGCAGATATGACGTACATCCCAGTGTGAACAACGCTATAGACGTGTTAGACCTCGGGGCGCGATTGGGATTCGATTGGTATGACATATCCACATATCGTGGATGGACAAAGTGACTAATGCTGAAGTGCTTTCAAAAGCTGGTCTACAGAGCATGTTCACCCTACTACGACAGCGTCGCCTGCCGTGGCTTGGTCATGTCTAAAGAATGGAAAATGGTCGTGTTCCGAAAGATCTACTCTATGGTGAGTTGGGATTAGGAAGTCGACCATTGGGCAGACCGCAAAGACGTTTGCAAAAGAGATATGAAAGCTCTTGGCATTGACCCCGTGAGTCGGGAAGAACTTGCTCTTGACCGCTCACATTGGAGGCATTGTGTAAAGCGTCATCTGCAAGCTGGGGAGGAGCAGATACAGCTTTTGGCTGCTGAACGCAGATCACGCTGCCGGCGTGCAACTGACGCCAAACGACCAAGTTCTGCCTATCGTTGCAAGCGCTGCGGGAGATATTGTTCCTTCCGAATCGGACTGTTTAGTCATTCAGAAAGCTGTAGAACCTGAAAATTCATGCTATTGTGATGTACATCCATGGTCGACATCAACTGAAGAAGGCCAACAACAACCACATCCGGCCTTGCGTCTCTCAGGTTGACACTAGTAGGTAAATAAACACATTTGAAGCTTTGCTATTGTAATTATGTGGTCCAGTCAGATAGTTTATCGCTAAATACAATTTGCGCGTCTTTAGAATGTGTAGTTTGTACACCGTGTTCTGTAAAATAAATTCAGATTATTCAAGCATGATCAATTGGGTAGATCTCAACCCCTTCCTTGAGTTGCTGTGAGTAAACTAATTGAAGCCTAGTTGGAACTGCATTCCTCATTACTCCGATTGCTGTTCAATCAACATCCCTGTTCCCACGCCCTCCAGCTACGTGAACTAATTGCTCTGTTGGACGCGCAAGGCCCAGCCACGCAAGCTTGTTTACAATCAGCCAGCACAGTGAGTGGTATCATCGCGGATTTGGACACCACCATTTTGTTCGCAAGCTCTGGAACACTCCACCCTCCAATTCACGATGACGTAGACGCTTTGATGGGCGGTGACTCGGCCTATTCTCGCTCCCCATACGCACTGGCAGGTGCTGGAGAAGCCACAGCAGGTCGTGGAGACTTGGATTACGGTTCGGAAGGCTTCGGTCCAGTTCGGTACGTTTTGATTTGATTTGAATAGCTGTGTGATTTGATGACTCTTCCTTTACAATCACACCTTTTCCTCCAGGGATAGCATCGTACGTACCGCACGTGCTCTCGTGGATGATACACAGTCCCTAGTGAGTAGTAGTGCTGGTGAAGAACAAGCTCGTGGCCTCGCAAACACCGCTCACGTGGCAGTGGAACGCGTCACTCAGTTGGCTGATGTGGTCAAGCGTGGCGCGGCTGTCATCGGCCCTGGACAACCAGATACGCAGGTAAGACCAATGTGTGCGAGACATTCATGCTTATTAGATTTTGTGTGTAAATTTATTCTTGATATCAAATCCCGGAGTCCCCCAACGCAAGAGAATATCAATGAGTCGGGCAGATGACAAAAATTAATGCCTAAATGCTTAAACGAGTCTCGTAATTTCACGGCTTTCCACAACATGTCTGTCTCGGTGTTAGTTCAATCTGATTTGCCAAGCGATTTCTCGCTCGCCACGATTGCTTCCGTATACTGATCTTGACGAACAGCGTATCGCCCCATAGCTGATGATGTTCTCAATCTGCTCCGTTTTTCGTATAGGGTTGCAATCGACCTGCACTCGTGTTGTTCTTCTGAAACCCGGATAGTTTTGGGCTTACGATGGATCTCCTTGGTCTTTTCCACACTTCTTGCTCAGGCATTGTACCAAAGGAGTCTTTATCGACATTCTTCGCTAGTGCACAAATGTGCAATCGTGCAGTACTTTGTGCTGTGCGGCCAACACCGTGCTAAATTGATTGGCCAGAGCTGCATGTTGAAACAGGCTGGAGTCTCACTACCGTTTCCTGTT
>JACCGJ010012094.1:0-23491 GCA_013407085.1 Atriophallophorus winterbourni
CTCCTGGAGTCTAGCCGACATCGTTTCTTAGCGATTTTAAGTGAGTGGCCCCGGGTGCCCAGCTCGGGGCTTAAGTTAAAGAAGTCGTTCATTTGCACGCCACTCAAATCTTTCAAGATCCTAAAGGCTTCTATTAAGTCACCTTCTAAACGACGGCGCCTAATGGAGAAGAGATCGAGAGACATTAGGCGCACAGCGTACGGTTTATCTCGCTGACCTTCAATCATGCGAGTTGCGAGGCGCTGTACGCTTTCAAGTTGAAATATATCCTTTTTGTAGTGAGGACACCACGTCTGAACACAGTATTCAAGATGCGGCCGAACTAATGCCTTGTACAGTGGCAGGAATACATCGGGTCTTCTGCTCGATAGCACTGATTTCAGCCGAAAATGTACCGTGCGTGCACGCTTAGCGGCACATTGGTCCTCCCATTTTAAGTCAGACCTAACCAGTACACCTAAAACCTGAACACACTGTGTTGCGTTAACACTGAGGGAATTCCCCGCCAACTGGACCGAAATCTTATCAACCAGGTTGACAAGAGTTGGCTATTATTTAGGTTCAGTGGGAGATCCCACTGGTATGACCATTTTATGACCCGCTCAAGGTCGTGCATCAACTTGCGCGGTACGTTCAACTTGGTTGTATTTTCCACGCTCTGCTAAAAATTATTTCGCATTTTCGCTATTCTGTGAAATACTGTAAAATATACTAACTATTTTACTACCCTATAAAAAGCAAATCGTCTATTATATTTCGTGCTGATTAATTACGCTTGTGATTAAATCAGTCTATAATCCTGCTGGTACATTATCTTACTTATATCTCTCGCCGTACGATGAGTACAGTTAATGCTTGCCTCAACGGCAATTGCTGCAAGAAAGTGGCCAGGGGCATTGAGTGCACAGCGTGCAAGCGTTGGGCTCACCCTAGCTGCTCTGGTATACATAAATCGCACTATGGGATTTATGCAAAGTACCGCTGGTTACAGTGGTATTGCAGCTCCTGCCATAAGGCTGCCAGTGACGCTGCTTTTGTTATTGTAAAGCCTCAAAATAGTGAAATTTCGCCTAGCACGTCTAACGTAGTACCCACTCAAACCTATGCATCTGTTTTGAGCGCAAACCTGAGCCCGGGGACAACTGCAGTCAAGGCGGAAGTTGACCAAGTTAACCAGTTACACCATCCTCCCAAGGAGGCCAATGTACGGAGAACTTTGAAAAAACGTGCGAATAAAAAATCTAGATTAGCTGCAGCTGAGAGTAAAGTCGAACAGGTTAGCCAGGTAACCCGTCAACCCAGGCAAGCTGCCACCCCCAAGGTGGCCAATGTAGCTGGCACCTCCAAGAAGCGTACTAAGGCCAGTAAGGTTAGTACACGAAAACGGCAACATTCAATTGATGCCGGTTCGCCTATGCTGGAGCAAATTATTCAGGAATTAAATGGTTTGCGTCAGCAAATCGAATCACTGCACAGCAATTCCTCTGCTCCGAAATCTAGAACTAGAAATGTACTAGTTTTTAATCGAGCGGAACCTTATATTAAGGAATCTAAGTCTCGCAGAGATCTTGATCGTAGGTGTATAAACGATCTTCTCCGAATGGTGGATATGAAGCCTTCTACTTCCACAGTGCGAATCCACCGAGTAGGAAGGTGGAGGATGGGTAACTGCCCTCGACCAATCCTGGTTGAATTTAATTATCAGGCGGATCGGGATGCATTCCTGGCTAGGGCTGAGTATATCGCAAACTCAACGCTAGATAAACTTCAGGTAAAGCCCGACAACCCTCCGTCCCGGATTCGGCAAAATGATTCTGATTGCAATAGGAGAAACTTAGCAATGAGAACATCGGTCATTCTTAACCCGGATGCAGCGCAAAACGCTATTCAGTCACAGACGGACATACCGAACAGCACTTTGCCACTAGTCTTGTTGTCCGGCCCAGATGACGTTGATTGTCTTAGCGCAATTGACGATGGCACCCGAGACGATGACTCCAGTAGTTGCTTCTCTTCTATGGATGCGGTCTCAATTGTCAGGCAACGGTCCGTTACGTTAACGCAAGAGGCTGCCGAAACTGATGCTCCTGCTCTAAGTAGCACGCCAAAAAACGTGCAGCTCCCTCGGGTGCTTCGACCGAGGGCCAAACAGGACTAGTTTCAGAAGCACGAATAACCAGTGCCCAAGTATTGTATGCAAATGTATGCAGCATCAGGAATAAGTGGGCTGAACTTTCTCTCTGCGTGGCTCAGTTACACCCAAGGGTTATTGCGCTTTCTGAGACCTGGCTGTCTGCGATTGATGAGGTGCCGGTAAACATCAGTGAACAGTATCTCGTCATAAGATGCGATAGGCCGGGCGATAGGAGAGGCGGTGGCGTTGCACTGCTCTTGGAGTATGGTTTGCACAACATGGGTACAGGGATATCTCTAGCCATTGAAAACGTCCAAGTTGTTACGAGTATCCTGACTTGCTACAAGTCATCGCTCGCAATTGCTTGTGTCTACGTCACTCCCAGTGCATCCATACAGGAGTTTACACAGCTTATTGAGACACTCGACGGTTTGTTTCACTCAGCTCACAGTGTACTTATCTTGGGTGATTTCAACCTCCCAGACATAGATTGGCCTGTCCCACTGGTCTAGTCACCCAGCAATCTGACACCTTTCTCGAATGGCTCCATAATCATGCGCTGCACCAGCATGTCAATGATCCTACAAGGTTTCGCCATGGATGCACTCCATCCACTCTTGACTTGGTATTGTCGTCCCAGCTAGAAGCCATTAGTCATTTAAAGTACCTACCGCCGCTCGGCAAAAGTGATCACGTAATGATAAGCTTCGAAGCGATATTGCGTTTTCGCAAACCTTTCTCTCGTCCTAGACGCAATTTTAGGCGTGTAGACTGGGGTTTACTCTTGCAGTCTTCAAAATCTTCCCTTCAGTTATCTAGCGATTCGAATGTAAATGAAAACTGGGATAGAATTTCTAAGTATCTAAACGAGTTACAAGACAAACACGCTCCGCTGCAGTGTGTGAGAAGGCATCGAAGGCCACCCTGGTGGTCTCCTCGAGTCCGTAGGTCTACCCGTAAACGGGATCGTCTATGGCGGCAATATAAGCTATCCCTTACTTCGGGTTCTTGGGCCCGCTACAAAACCGCTCGGAATGCCTGTGTTAAATTACAACGTGTGCTCAAACAGCATTTTGAGTTATCTCTAGCTAGGGATGCTAAATCCAACCCGAAAAGGTTTTATAGCTACGCACAGTCAAAAGGAAAAACTAGGGAAAACATAGGGGATTTGAAACTGGAGGACGGAAAAGTTGCCGATACCGACCTGTCTAAGGCGACTGCCTTCTCAGGGTTTTTCAGTAGCGTTCAACGACGGGATAATTCTTCAAACGCACCGTTAGGTCTGCTTAACCTGACACCTGGTGTCCATGTATTAGATGAGTTGTCCTTCAATGAGGCTGAGGTGTTTGACGCACTTATCCATGTTCGGGTCAACAAATCTGAGGGACCGGACGGCATCTACTCAATTATGCTTAAGAATCTTGCCTCAGTGCTTGCCGAACCGTTTTGCCAGCTCTTTAATTCATGCCTGCAACTAGGAGTTGTTCCCAGTAAGTGGAGGGAAGCCATAGTCGTGCCAATACACAAAGGCGGTTGCAGGTCAACTGTTGGTAACTATAGACCGGTCAGCCTGACCAGCACCGTCTCTAAAGTAATGGAAAAACTGCTGCGTGATAAAATCTGTCAGCATCTTTGTCGGCATTCTCTGTTGAGTGTAACTCAGCATGGATTTCTTAAGGGTAGATCCTGTCTGACTAACCTCCTTAGCTTTCTCAATACTGCCACTAAAAGGATGGATGAAGGGAAGCCTGTCGAAGCCCTCTACCTAGACTTCAGTAAGGCTTTCGATTCCGTAAATCACCGCCTTCTAGAGATTAAGCTAGCAGCCAAAGGCATACGTGGGTAGTCTACTTGCTTGGATAAAGGCCTTCCTTACAGGTAGGACATTCCGAGTGAGAGTAGGATGTACGCTGTCGAATCAAACCGACGTGATCAGTGGTGTACCCCAAGGTTCGGTACTTGGCCCTCTTCTATTCCTGATTTTCATCGATGACTTGTCCTCTGAATTGAAGTGCCCATGCTTCATTTTCGCGGATGATGTGAAATTCATCGGATCAACGGATGAAGAGACCTTGATGCACGACCTTGAGCGGGTCATAAACTGGTCATACCAGTGGGATCTCCCACTGAACCTAAATAAGAGCCAACTCTTGTCAACACTGGTTGATAAGATTTCGGTCCAGGTGGCGGGGAATTCCCTCAGTGTTAACGCCACACAGTGTGTTAAGGATTTGGGTGTACTGGTTAGGGCTGACTTCAAATGGGAGGACCAATGTGCCGCTGCGGCTCAGCGTGCACGCAAGGTACTTTTTCGGCTGAAATCAGTGCTATCGAGCAGAAGACCCGATGTATTCCTGCCACTGTACAAGGCATTAGTTCGGCCGCATCTTGAATACTGTGTTCAGGCGTGGTGTCCTCACTACAAAAAGGACATCCTTCGACTTGAAAGTGTACAGCGCCTCGCAACTCGCATGATTGAAGGTCAGCGAGGGAAACCGTACGCTGTGCGCCTAATGTCTCTCGATCTTTTCTCCCTTAGGCGCCGTCGTTTAAGAGGTGACTTAATAGAAACCTTTAAGATCTTGAAGGGTTTGAGTGGCGTGCAAATGAACGACTTCTTTACCTTAAGTCCCGAGCTGGGCACCCGGGGCCACTCACTTAAAATTGCTAAGAAACGATGTCGGCTAGACTCCAGGAAACACTTTTTCAGCCTTAGGGTTGTTAACTTCTGGAACATTCTTCCAGAAGAACTTATATCCTGCAGTACCGTGTCTAGTTTTAAGCAGGGGTTGGACCGCAACTGGGGTAAGTTGTTTCCTGAATACTCGCCTTAATTGCTTTACAAGCTTAGGTTTTTCATTTTTTAGCGTTATCTCGTAAATATACTGAGGGCTAGAGTTCTGTGTTTTTTTAATTTTTTTTAATTTTTATTATACACAATGCTACTTCAGCTAACCTCTCACCGTGCTGGTGAAGAGAAACTGCTTCTTCTTTTTCCAGCATCGGCTATAACGCGGTGCTTCCTAAGTTCAACCCGGATAATCTCTTGGCTTCGCGATCGGCGAAGATTTCAAACAGACAAAAAGAATATACGTTTTGGCAGTGGTGGGTGCTTCTCTGCAGCTTTCCACCGAAAGAAATTCTGGACGCTCGATTGGCTTGTTAGCCACATACTGTCCTGTGCAAACTGAACTGAACTGAACTGAACAATGTATCTTCATCCGTTGATCCGATGAATTTCACATCATCCGCGAAAATGAAGCATGGGCACTTCAACTCAGAGGACGAGTCAGTTCAGTTCAGTTTGCACAGGACAGTATGAGGATAACAAGCCAATCGAGCGTCCAGAATTTCTTTCGGTGGAAAGCTGCAGAGAAGCACCCACCACTGCCACGTCAGACAAGACAAGGTCGCGGGCTGCTCGAATTTGGTACGTGATCCCAATTCTTTGATTACACTTGCTCTGCTTATATTCAACGTATTCTCGTTACATATTTTAACTCAAATTCATTGAAATAATATGCACTCGAATTAAGCTACGTAAATTATCTAAGCCTAGTAATTGTACTGTCAGATTAGACAGTGACACTTCAATTATTCTGAATAAACTAAAAAAATTAGAATCAGAGTTGTCAGAACTTAAAAACGAACTAGCAATAAGCAAATCCAACTATAGTTCTCTAAAACCGCTCTTATCTCTCATGAACTTTGATACTGGTATAGACCACGATATATTGATTCAAGCAAATAAATTTATAGAAACCATGAGCACTGAAATATATCAAAGAGAAGCTCGCTCGAAAAATGTTATCATCTTTAATATTGCAGATAACTACCCTTTAAACGATTTAGGAAAATGTATATTCTCGACATATGGCATCCCTACTGAATGTTTCACTATAGTTCGACTTCGTAAAAATACAATTAAACAACGGAATCATATTTTAATAAAATTTTCAGATAAGAGTTTTGCGTTGTATTTACTTGATAATAAAAACATTTTGAAAAGTATACCTAGGTTCCCGGGTGTGGTCCTAAAACCGGACTTAACACCCATGCAACGGAAATTTAACTATAAAAAACGTAAAGTTATCAGCTTCAATATTAGTAACAATATCTCAGATACCAATGAACAAATGCAATGTGAATCTGTATTAGAAATTAACTCTAATAGTTCTCAAAGTTCGACATCCGCACCTGATAATCAAGGTGTGAGTGTAACTCGAGATCTGCATCTACGCCCGCAGCGTTTACCTAAACTAAGACAAACACGACCCCTCTTACCAAACCCTCCTACTTACAGAGAGGCACTAATCAGATCACCTCACCGACAACGTATGCAGACAACTAATTATATAAGTGGTTCACCCAGTCTCAATAACCGTATTAACACATCTCGTTTCTTAATGAATAACCCCCTATCATATAAGCAACACTATCACCATTCATCACCTCCTCCTACACCTTTTTGTAATATTCAACCTTATTATAATTCATCTACTATTACACAGTATCCCTCTTATTATAATAATTACACTCCCCAAACTTTATTTTACAATCCTTATGTTTCTCGCTCCAATTATGAACCATACTTTAACACTAATACCACTTTTTTCAAAAATACATAAATTAAATTTTAAGCATAGTAAACTTTCTAATGCACTCACCCCAAATCCTTCAACTTCCGACCTTTGTATTGTTCGTTTTCTGGTCATAAATGCTAGATCAATTATACCTAAAATCCATATACTAAAATCTTACCTATCTTCTAAACCTGTAGATATTATTCTTATAACTGAATCCTGGACCCGTGATGATCACTCTGACTCTAAACTAATGATACCTAACTACCAGGTATTTAGGAGAAATCGCATTCTGAAACGAGGTGGTGGTTGCCTTATTTATGTGCATTCAAGATTTGAAGCTAATAGTATAACATCTTCGAATTTAACAGAACTTGAAGATTCACTATGGATAGAACTACCTATACTAGATCTTTTAATAGGCTGCATCTACTACCCACCAGGCTCAACTTCATATAATCTGAATACATTAACTCAAGCTTTCATCGAAACGTCTTTACATCATGCACGTTATAAACTTATAGCCGGTGATTTTAACATGCCTAATTTAAACTGGCATGAACGAAGTAAAGTTAGCTCTCATACAAATTTTATGAAAACGCTTGACTTACTAGGTTACAAACAATTTATTGATAGACCAACTAGAAAGGACAACATTCTTGACTTAGTCTTTACTCTAAATATTGATCCAAACAACTTACTAATATTGCCTTCCCCCTTCAATGGGGACCATAAAATATTATCCTTCCACCTATCATGCACTTGCAAAGCTACCAATGAGGTCAAGACTCTTCACCGTTTCATCGATTGGAAGTTACTTTCAACACTTATAAGGATTGAAGATTGGTCTCAATTCTTTCTTTCACATGATTTTCCAACTATATCCTCGACATTCCATTCGAAAATTATAAGTTTAATCGATAAAGCTAGCAGTTCTAGAAAACGCATAAAACAAACTAGGCTCGAGAAAATGGAAAAAAAATGAAAAAGTGGTCTACAGTTGCAATTAACAATAACAACATCTTTGTTCGTTTACGTTCCTATGAACTATTGAGTGACCACAAACTCATTCTAGACCACACATTGATTGCAACAGAAAATAGAGCACTGAACAGTTGTGATAAACTAAAATCACTTAGCAGGTTATTTAAATCACGGTCCGTAAACTCAACCAGCAAAGTAGATTTTATTATTCAGGATCGAACTTATAATTCGGCAGAAATAAGAATTACAGACCCTATTACAATCTGCGAAGAATTTCTTAAATATTTCAATACTACTTACAATACTTCCATCTATAAAGATATGACTAGAACATTTCGATCACCTAGTGTATTAAACACTATATGCATACATCTGAAAGACATTCATGAAGTCTGCAAGCAAACTACGTTCAGTCTCAAGCCAGACATAACAGGCATTCCACCCGCAATTTGCAGAATGGGTGGTGACGATTTCAAACTTCTTCTACTGAACTTATTTAACACTTCAATCGAATCTGGAATCTTCCCTTTAGAATGGAAACACTCTGTCGTTACACCCAGACATAAATCTGGCTCGAAGCACACGGTATCAAATTATCGCCCAATTAACCACACAGCAATACTATCTAGATTACTTGAAAAAATAATAAAAAAAGCTATCTTAAATCACTTATCTCCAAGTTTCTTCTCTAAAGCTCAACATGGCTTCCTGAATAAAAGATCATGCATTACATGTCAGCTTGAATACCTCGACTATATTACTACTTCGATAGAGGAAGGTTCGGCAGTTGTAGTTGTCTTCCTAGACATAACTAAAGCATTTGATACTGTTCCTCATAAGATATTATTATCGAAACTTGAATCATATGGCATCGGTGGTAATCTTCTTTCCTGGTTAACTTCTTTTCTTACTGATCGCACTTACTCTGTTGAAGTTAATGGCCGTAGATCACGCAGCCTACCTATTCCCAGTGGGGTGATTCAAGGTAGCGTATTAGGCCCCTTACTATTTCTTATATATATAAATGACATACATAACGTCATTTCGCATAGCAAACTGTTCTTATTCGCTGATGACATGAAAGTTGTCATCACTTTCCCAGCTAATCAAGCACAAACTTATATAGCTCGACTAAACAATGATTTAGCTGCACTTGCAGATTGGGCAAAAAATAATGGTCTAACGTTCTCAACAGCAAAATCTAATTTTATGCCTATAAGATGCACGATACAAAATAACTCAATCCTTCTAAACAATAATGCAATTCAAATGATTGACAGCACGCGTGATTTAGGATTTCGATATTCTTCATCACTCACTTTCAACGAACAGATACGCCACCTTATTACTAAAGCCAGACAAAGTATGAATACTATACACAGATCTATAATTCAGCCTCATTGTAAACTAGAAATGTATAAATTATTCACCATTCCTATCTTTGACTATTGTAACATAATATATACTAATATAAATAAAACCGATAGCATAGTTTTAGAAAAGATACAACGTTCTTTCTCAAAATCAATAATCGGTTATACCACCAAACTATCCTATAGAGAAAGATGTATACAACTGAAACTCGATCCTCTATGGTTTCGCAGACTTAAGCATAACCTCATCTTATTCTTTAAAATACTGTCAACGGATAATATGGAAATACGTTCGAATATTCATATACGGCATGATTCTAAATATAGCTTAAGAAACAGTGAAAAAACTATTAAGTTACCAAGGTTTCGTACTAAAGTAAGGAACAGTTTCTTCTTGACTAAATATGCTAAACTGTGGAATCTTCTTCCAAAATATATAAGACTCAGTTCCTCTTTAAATGAATTCAAATCACATCTAGCTTCATTTCTTACCGTTGATAAAATTTGCAATCTACTTAATTTAAATGTTTTACCTGATGATTTATATAATAATGGCATTCCTGGCTATTGATATTAAATAACCGTTCATATCGTTCGAAACAACATTCTCTCGCCTCTGAGTTTTTTTTCCCCACAGCAAAATTCTCAATCCGCACAAAAAATGAAACTGGCCCCCAGACCTCAAACTAGTGGAATGAACCACCTTCGCCTAGCGGACAAGAAAACGGCTCATGGTCAGGAAAGATCAATCTATTTACAATAATCAAAATGAAAAATTCTGGAACATCAACAATAGAGATTCTTCGCGCCTCTTTGATGGACTTTATCCATTGATCATCAGTGTTGCCGGAAACATTCTAGACTTTTTTTGCAATAGCTGTGTTTTCGTAATATATCAGATCACGTACCGATTACCTGGAAATAACTTTAAATACCGTTACCTTTATACATATTGAACGTTAAATTCCGCTGAAACAAATGACCTTGAACAAATTGTTTTTGCAAATGTACACCCTATAATCTGATTGTACAAAGCTTTTGGAAATTATTGATCATGTTTAACATGCCTTGGATTTCCAAGAATAAAATTTATTTATTTATTTATTTATTTAAAATGTTTATTCTTTTTTCTATTTGAAATCTTCACCGATCGCGAAGCCAGTTCAGTTTCTTCTTCTTCTTCTTGATAGACGACAGGGGGTTAAGCCATTGTAAGCCGCATATCTTTATATCAGCAACATAGTCCAGGAGAACCTCAGTTGAAGAAATCCTGTCCAGTGTTGTTCAGCTTCGCCGTGATTACAGGCAATACCTTATCTAAAAGTTGCTTGAATTGGTTTTCAGAGCTTGCTGAGATAACCAATTCCGGAAGGGCATTCCACAAGTTAACAATTCTTGTTGAGAGCGTGAATCCCTGTGGTAGGCGTAGTGTCCTTCGCTTTTGAAGCTTTAGAGCATGGCCATAGGTTCTTGAGTCCGTCACGAGAGGGAAAAACTCGCGCAGCTCGTCACCATAAGCTCCCAGTAATATGCGACGAGTTAGCAGCAGGTCGTAGCGCACACGCCGAATACTGAGCGACATGAGGTTGAGGCGTTGAACTCTCTCCACATAAGGAATTGATTTCAATCCTTGTAATCGTCGTCGTCGCCCGCCTTTGCAATTTTTCCAACTGGTCACGTTCTCCCTTAGTTTGAGAATAGGTGGCTGGCAAAACATATTCCAAAACTAGTCTCACGTATGTGGAATAAACAATGCGAAACATTAATGGAGTAATCGCCGAAAACGACTGACTAATAGCCCACCGTGCGCGGTTTGCAGCAGCAGCTTTTCTGTTCGTATCCTCCTTGGATTTAAGCGTCCGAGTCACAATTGTACCCAGGTAACGTTCAGTATCAACTCACTTCAGTTGATGATCCCCGAGGAAGTACGCACCTTCATGCGTGCTTGGCACCAAAAGCATTACAGCGCATTTCTGTCGGTTTACAGGAAGCTGCCATTTTACCGTCCAATCAAGCAATTTGTTCAATTCGTTCTGGAAAATGGTATTGTCAGCAGAAGAGCTTACTTTACCCCAAACTTTCAGATCATCCGCGAAAAGTAGACAATTCATATTTAATGAGTCGTGAAGGTCATTAACATATACTTTAAAAGTAACGGGTCGAGAACAGATCCTTGCGGAACCCCGGAAGTTGGACATGTAACCTACAATTTGACTCCGTTAACCTCGACCTGTGTATAACGGTCAACAAGGAAGTCTTCAATCCATGTTAGAACAGGTCCCTTTACACTACGAGCACGGTGCTTGAGCAATAGACGCTGAAATGGAACACGGTCAAAAGCCTTACTGAAGTCAATAATGGCAGTGACTACCGGGTGACCCAGATCAAGTTCAGCACACTAGTGCTCGCGAGCAGTGATGAGATTGGATGCGCATGATCGTCTTGGCGTGAAACCATGTTGAGCAGATGTTAGCTGACTGGTTGTAAGGAGAAAATCTTCAATATGTTTTTCAGCAGTCGTTCCAGAGTCTTCACAACTACCGAAGTGAGGGTAACCGGTCGGTAGTTAGCCGGATCACTGGTTTAACCGCCCTTATACATTGGTTTGACAATGCCGTACTTCCAATCTTTAAGTAAACTACCATACCTCAGGGATAAATTGAAGATTAGCGCCAGCGGTTTATGTATGATACTCGATAATACCTTCAAAAGCATTGGGTGTATATCGTCCGAGCCAGGTGCTGAGTGTACATCGAGTCGTTCTAGTAAATACTGCACCATTTCTGGCGAGATCAAGATATCCGGCATTTCGACGTTGCTCTCATGAAACAGAGGAATGGGAAACGTCTCCCCTGTGTAGACCGAATTGTACTGAGCGGCGAGAATAACTGCTTTACGTTCATCTTCATGTTCAGTCGAACCTCCTATAGATCTCAAGCAAGGCACTCGTTGAGAAGCTTTTGTTCTACGTCTTATGTACACAAACAAGCGTTTCGGCATCGAGTTGGCTTCGTCCACCAAGCGAGTTTCATAGTTCTGCCTTTTTTCTATTTTGAGGTAGGTGCACTTGTTGCGGATAACTTTGTAGGTTACATAGTCATCGGTGCATCCACTAGAACAAAACTTCCGCCATAACCGCTTTCTTACCTTCATGTATTTACGGATAACGTTATCAAACCACGGCGGTCCCTTAGCGGGGGATCTTCCATTCATCCATGGGGCATGATTTTCAAGCGATCCTATTTTACCCAAAAAGCCCAAACAACAGGTATCAACATTCGTTGATAGAGGGAGTGACCAGTCCATCGAGGTTGCAGACATGATTAGACTCTTTGTGTCTAATTTCCAGTAGTTTTTCCGGGCATGCGTACGTATTCTCGGTTGAAGACCCCGATTCTAAACGAACCATGAATAACAGTGATCGCTGCAACCAATGGGGGGCTCAATAGACAGATTCGTAACATCAGAGAATCTAGGTGTGACCACCAAATCCAATATCGAAGAAACTTGCCTGACGCATATCCTCGTAGGATCGTTTACATTCTGCACCAAATTCAGCTCCAAAATCGTATCTAAGAATTTTCGCTGGAACGGTTCACCCCTCGAAACTAAATCCGCCCAGTTTATATCAGGAGCATTCAGGTCTCCAAGAACGATACAGTCACCAGTCATACCATACCGTTCAATTTGATCACATAACACAGGAACGTAAGCGCCAGGTGAGCGGTAAATGACCCCAAGTGATGCAGCTTCAGATCTAGACTTGACCTTACACCAGAGGCTTTCAACATTTCCAGCATCATGTTGAAACCTTTCTAATACTTCTACAATCAGGTGCTCTTTAAAGTATATGGCAACGCCACCGGCAGATCTCGAAGCTACTGTGTCACTTTTGAAAAGCGTATAGTGTGGTAGCGCGCACTCAATATCAGATATATCCATTGTTAACCACGATTCAGTAACAGCAATGATATCTGGCTGTCGCCGACAAGCAATTTCACTAACCTCGTCAAGTTTATTGCGTAGACTCCTCGCATTGAAAAGCAATACTCGAAATCTCTTCACAGATTGATTAACTGGAGTTGGATTGATAGCGGCTTCAAACGAATGTGCGGCCTCCTCCTCACTACCCGAAAATCCACAATATGGAGATCAACCTCGCCAGCTTCCTTGCATGCTCGCAATTCTTGGGTAGCTGTTTTCATTTCGATTCTATCTTCAGGAGACAGGTCGCACAGTATCTTGAATGGCTCACCCTTAATACGATGAGCGCGTCTTAGTAACATCTGGTTTTGCTCATCCGAAGCTAAAACAATTTTCAGCGTCCGCGGTTCATCATCCTCCTTCTTCCGGCTAAGTCGGACTGCAGAAATGTTGGTAACTCCTTCCTCTCCTTGATCAAAAAGCTTTCAAAAAGTTGATTGTAGGAAAGTTCGCTCTTGCTGTAAACTTATTTCAGCCATGTCCCCGGTTTGCTCACGAACATTTACCATAATAAGGCATCGCTTCCGAGAATCCAAATGTGGCTTCTTTGAGACCGGAAATCTAAAAGCTTTATCAGAAGTAGGTGGTTCTTCCACTACATTTAGCTGAGCCTCAATTTTGCTAAATCGCTGTGACAATATTTCATAGTCCGGATCACTGGGTAGAATTTTCGACGTCACATCTGCATAAGTCTTATTCCTTCCTGACTGTTGAGCAAACGGTGTTAAAGGCGAGCAAACGTCTAGTTCCTGCACGTTCAATGGATCCTCAATACTAGTACCATTTTGTAAACGGCTTGTAGTCGAGGAAGCAAATGACATGCAAGTTTTCTCCTCAGCTGAGGTTGGGTCAATGTTTATGTCACCTCCAACAAGCACTTTAGTGGCTTTAGTAGATGCAGCTACGACTTTATTGTGACTACTTCCGTGCTTAACACTTGATGGTAGAAGGCATATCTTACATACCGTCCGAATAATATCGCATGATATAATCTGAAGCCACCGATACGTCTCTGACTCCATTCCTCCGCACCGAATATGCATCCATGTGAGACATATTTCACATTGTACTGCTTTTGCATTATCAGCAACCTGTTTAGCACATACAAGACAAGAGTCCCCCGAGCGAGCAGCGGGGCACCGATTCCCTTGCATCTTCGTGACAGTGTGTGCTGTATTATCTACTTTTGCAGATTTTCTAGTCATAACCATGTTGAAATCCGGTAAAAATCAAATAAATACAAACCAAAGGATTCGTAAGAAGCAAAATACCACGTTGACCTTGAAATCAAACTTGTTGTAGGCACAGGACAGTAAGTGGCTGACAAGCCAATCGAGCGTCCAGAATTTCTTTCGGTGGAAAGCTGCGGAGAATCACCCACCACTGCCAAAGGGTCTATTCTTTTTCTCCGTGTGGAACCTCTGATGGTCGTAGGACTAGGAGAATGTATTTGGAGGAGCACCGCGCTATAATCGATGCACTGCCAAAAGGTAATTTTCTTTCTTCTCTGTTTGCAATCTCTGATGATCGCGGTGCCGGGCGCTGTACCGGATAGTAGTAGGACAGCAACGCGCAATTATCGATGCTGGAAAAATGAAAAGGCAGTTTCTCCTCACCAGCACGGTGAGAGATAAGCTGATGGAGAATCAAGAATAAGAAGATGCTCTAAAATTGCTACAATGAATAGCGAGCAAAATGGAGGACAACCTAAGCATGGTAATCATGGGATGTAATCAGAGAATAACTTACATCAGTCACGGTCTAAACCCTGCTTGAAAGAGACGGATACAGGAGATAAGTTCTTCAGGGAGCTTGTTCCAGAAGTTGACCACCCTGAAGCTAAAAAAGTTTTTCCTAGAATCTAGTCGACATCGTTCCTAAGCAAGCTTGAGTGCGTGTCCGCGAGTGCTCAGCTTAGGACTTAAGGTAAAGATGTCATCTGGATTAACGCCGCCTAAGCCCTTTAAGATCTCAAAGGTTTCTATCAAATCACCTCTCGAACGACGACGCTTAAGAGAGAAAGACCCAGAGCCCAAAGGCGATCAGCATAACTTTTCCCACGCTGACCCTCAATCATGCGTGTTGCTAGTCGCTGGACGCTTGCAAGTCGAATGATATCCTTCTGGTAGTGAGGACACCACGCCTGGACACAATATACCAAATGCGGCCTAACTAACGCCTTGTAAAGTGGCAGGAACACGTCGGGACTTCTGCTGGAATGCACCGACTTCAACCGAAATAGCACATTGCGTGCACGTTGCGCTGCAACAGCGCATTGGTCCTCCTATTTAAGGCCAGCTTTAATTAAAACACCCGAGTCCTTAACCCGCTATGTGGCGTCAACGCTAATAGGAGTACCTGACACCTGGACTGAGATCTTGTCGACCAGAGCAGACAAGAGTTGGCACTTATTGAGGTTCAGTGGGAGGTCCCACCTTATGAACCAGTCAATGACCCGCTCGAGGTCGTGCATCAGAGTATCTTCATTCGTTGAACCAATGAACTTCACGTCATCCGCGAAAATGAAGCACGGGCACTCCAAGATATGCGACAAGTCATCGATAAAAATCAGAAAGAGCAGCGGACCTAGCACAGACCCCCGAGGCACCCCACTCATCAACTCCGTTTGGATCGAAAACGTAGATCCTACTCGTACTCTAAAGGTTCTACTTGTCAGGAATGATTTCATCCAAGCAAATAAACTACCCCAAATGCCTTTTGCTGCCATCTTAGTTTCTAAAAATCTGTGGCTGACGGAATCGAAGGCCTTGCTAAAATCCAGGTAGAGCACTTCGACCGGCTTCCCTTTATCCAACCTTCTCGTAGCAATATTGAGGAAACTCGAGAGGTTAGTCAGACAAGACCTCCCTTTCAGGAATCCATGTTGAGCTACACTAAGTAGAGAATGCTAACAGAGCTGCTGGCAGATTCTTTCGCGTATAAGTCTTTTCAATACTTTCGAGACGATGCTGGTGAGGCTGACTGGTCTATAGTTACCAAGAATCGACCTGCAACCACCTTTGTGTATTGGTACTACTATGGCTTCTTTCCACTCACGAAGAACCACTGCCGAGTGCAAACATGAATTGAAGAGCTCACATAGTGGTTCTGCAAGCACTGGGGCGAGATTTCTCAGCATAATTGAGTGGATGTCATCCGAACCCTCAGCCTTGTTAGCACGAACATGAATAAGAGCTTCATACACCCCCGCCTCATTAAAGGACAAATAATCTGGTGCAGGGACACCATATGGAAAGTTAAGCAACTCAGACGGTGTGAGTAAAAAAATATCCCTTCGCTAAACGCTACTGAAAAACTTTGAGAAGGCTGTCGCCTTAGCTAGGTCACTATTAGCTACTTGCCTTTCCTCCAGTTTTAAGTCACCGATATTTTCCCTAGTTTTTCCTTTAGATTGCGCGTAACTGTAGAACCTTTTCGGGTTGGATTTAGCATCCCTGGCAAAGGATAACTCAAACTTCTGTTTGAGCACACGCTGCATTTTGACACAAGCGTTTCGGGCGGTTCTGTAACGGACCCACGAACAAGAGGTGAGCGATAGCCTATATTGCCTCCATAAGCGATCACGTTTACGAATAGAACGACGAACGCTGGGAGACCACCAAGGTGGCCGCTGGTGCTTATTCACGCATTGCAGTGGAGCATGCAGGTCTTGTAGCCCGTTAAGAAATTTGCAAATTCTGTCCCAGTTTTCAGTTACACTAGAATCACTCGAGAACAGAAGGTAAGATTTTGATGACTGTAAAAGTAGGCCCCAGTCAACACGCCTAAAATTACGTCTAGGGCGCGCAAGAGGTTTGTGGAAACGCAACAGCGCTTCGAAGCCTAACATTACGTGGTCGCTTTTGCCAAGAGGGGGTAGGAACTTGACATTCTTGACAGCTTCTAGCTGAGACGACAGCATCAAGTCAAGAGTGGATGGAGTGCATCCATCGCGGAACCTAGTGGGTTTGTTCACGTGCTGATGTAATCCATGATAGTGGATCCAATCGAGAAAAGATGCGGATTGCTCAGTGAGTACCCCTGAGGGAGCTGACCAGTCTATATCTGGGAGATTAAAATCACCTAGAATGAGTACGCTTGGGGCTGATTGAAACAACCCGTCAAGCATCTCAAGCAGTTGACTAATTTCTCGCAGGGTTGCACAGGGCGTGACGTAAACACAAACAATCGCCAGTGCTGACTAGTAGCAAGTCAGGACACTAGTAACAACTTGGACATTTTCAATAGCGAGTGATAACCCTGGACCCGTATTGTGCAGACCATATTCAAGGAAAAGTGCCACGCCTCCGCCTCTTCTATCGCCAGGTCTATCGCATCTGATGACAAGATACTGTTCGCTGATACTAGCTGGCACAACATCAACCGCTGACAAGCAGGTTTCAGACAGCGCTATAACCCTCGGGTGTAGCTCGGCTACACGAAGAGAAAGTTCAGGCCACTTATTTTTATGCTGCACACATCAGCGTACAACACAGTGGCACTGGATACGCGCGCTTCTAAGCTCAGTCGTGCTTTGCATTCGGTCGAAGCACCCGGGGAAGCTGCACATTTTTTGGCGTACTGCTTGATGCAGGAGAAGCAATATCGCGTGCATCTTGCACGACGGTAATGGAACGTTGCCTAACTATTAAGCCCTCATTTATAACATGGGAGCTGCCACTAGAAAGGCCTGACGGACTTCATACGCCATTCAAGCTGATAAAACGTTGCCTGACTATTGAGCCCTATTTATAACATGGGAGCTGCCACTAGAAGGGCTAGACTGGCTTCCTTCTTCATTTAAGCTAAGCGGATCATCGTGCGCACCTGATAGCAAGGTCATAGGTGATGCACACTCCGGTACGATCGTTGTTGATGCAGTGGCGTTCGGCTTCGCTTCAGGCTGAAGGGGAGCGGATGACTATACAGCTAAGTTAATCCTAGTCGGAGCTACAGTGTACTGCCTCCTATCAAAATGAGGGTTGTCAGGCTTCACTTGAAGTTTGTCTAAAGTGGCGTTAGTTATGTGTTCCGCCTTAGACAAAAACACATCGCGATCTGTCCGAAATTGGAACTCGACTAGGATCGGTCGAGGCCGGTTGTCCATCTTCCATCTACCCACACGATGAACTCGCACCGTGGGAGTGGAAAACTTCATCCGAACCATGCGGAAGAGATTGTGGATACACCTGCGGTCCAAATCTCTATGAGATTTGGATTCCTCGATAAAGGGCTCGGCACGATTGAAAACTAGTACATTACGGGTTCTATTTTTCGAACCGAAGATGGGCCATGTAATGATTCATTTTTTTCCGAAGACTGTTTAGCTTCAGAATAATTTGATCCATGGCGTTGGAACCGGCAACATTTGTATGTTGCTTTCCATTTTTACCGGAATTAGTAGTCTTAGCCTGCCATCTTGGGGTGCCTGCTGTATTAGACACCATTTCTGAAGGTTGTCTAAGACTAGTAGGTGATTGTATGACCAGAGTGACGTTAGCGTCGGTTAGTGGTTGTTTAAAGCTATTTAACAGCCGCCTATTAGAAGGCTTAGGTTTATTTTCAGCCTTGACAGAGGTGGATGGCACGGGAGGGCGGGATAACTGGCTGGAATGTTTGGCCTTGTTAACCGCCGAAGTCCGCCCGGGGACTTAGTTGGACCGCGCGACTGATGTATAAGTTTGGTCGGACACGGATTCCGACGCACTAGCTAGCGTCACACTAGGTCGCCGTTCGTGGTACACAAATGCGGCTTCAGTGGCAGGCTTGTGACAATCACTGCAATACCACGGAAGCCAGCGGAATTTCGCATAAAGCCCATAGTGGGATTTATGTATAGCTGAGCAGCCAGGGTGAGCCTAACGCTTGCAAGCATTGCACTTAATACCTTTGGCTACTTTTTTGCCACATTTCACGTTAAGACAAACAGTTTTATTATTCATAGTTGGAAAATGCTAAAACACAGTGATGCAAGATAAAAACTGAATACTGACTTTATTACAGAAGTTATTAATCAGCGAGAGGTGCAATATTGAATTGTGTGTTTAAACTTTTAAAAATAAGTACAGTACAACTGTGAAACGGTGAAAATTCGTAAAAGTTTGTAACTGAGCGTAGCAAATGCAACAAAGTTGAACGTACCGCCAGAGTGATTTTACAGTACATTTCAGTACAGTACAGTTCAGATTGGCTAACGAGCCAATCGAGCGTCCAGAATTTTTTCCGTGGAAAGCCGAAGAGAAGCACCCACGACTGCCAAAACGTTTTTCCTGTTTGCTTATTGAAATCTTCGACGATCACGAGGCCAATTGTTTATTTCAGTTCAGTTCAGTTCAGTTTGCACAGGACAGTATGTGGCTAACGAGCCAATCGAGCGTCCAGATTTCTTTCGGTGGTATGCCACAGAAGAGCGTTCACCAATTCAAACAATATCTTCACAAATATCTTTTGGTATGAGAGTAATCTGGAATGCAACAGAAAAACTCCCCTCACCAATAGGTGAGGAGAAACATTAGTGCGTTCCAAAGACAACATGAGGATCATGCCAACTATTCCCTTACGAATAAAAATCAGGAAATAATGAAGGCTTGTGCTTAGGGAGCACCGCCTTACAACCGATGCTGGAAAAAGAAAAAAGCAGTTTCTTTTCACTAGCACGATGAGAGGTCAGCTGAAGTAGAATAGTGTCTCAAAAAGTCTTGCGTTTACTTATTTTACGGAATAACGCTAAAAAGTGAACTCCACAAGCTTGTATAGTAATTTGGGAGAGTATTCAGGATAAAAATTACCGTAGTTGCCGTCCGAACCCTGATTAAAATTCGAAACGAAACTAAAGAATATAAGTTCTTCTGGAGGAATGTTCCAGAAGTTTACCATCCTAATGCCGAAAAAGTGTATCCTGGAGTCTAGCCGACATCGTTTGTTAGCAATTTTAAGTGAATGGCTCCGGGTGCCCAGCTCGGGACTTAAAGTAAAGAAGTAGTTGATTGGCACGACACTGAAACACTTCAAGACCTTGAAGGTTACAAATGAGTCACCTCTTAAACGATGGCGCCCAAGGGAAAAATGATCGAGAGTCATCAGGCGCGCAAAATACGGTTTCCCTCGCTGACCCTCAATCATGCGATTCGGGAGGCGCTGAACACTTTCAAGTCGAAGCATGTCCTTTTTGTAGTGAGGACACCACGCGTGAACACAATATTCGAGATGCAACCGAACTACTGTCTTGTAAAGTGGCAGGAAAACATCGGGTCTTCTGCTCGATAACACTGATTTTAGCCGAAAAATTACCTTGCGTTCAAGCACATTGGTCCTCCCATTTGAAGTCAGTCATAACCAGTACACCCAAATCCTCAACACACTCTGCGGCGTTAACACTGAGAGAATTTCCTGATACCCGAACCGAAATCTTATCACCCAGTGCTGATAAGGGTTTTCTCTTAATAATGTTCATTGGGAGGTATTCCTGGTATGACCAGTTTATGTACCGTTCGAGATATCCTATGGTACTGTACAGAAATTTCCTTTTTTAACCTTAAATCTTGAATCTTGAATCATCAAGTTATCTTCAAACGTTGATCCGATGAACTTCACATCATCCGCAAAAATAAAGCATGAGCACTTCAATGCAGATGACAAGTCATCAATGAAAATCAGGAATAGAAGACGACCGACACTTCAGTTCAGTTCAGTTTGCACAGGACAGTATGTGGCTAACAAGCCAATCGAGCGTCCAGAATTTCTTTCGGTGGAAAGCTGCAGAGAAGCACCCACCACTGCCAAAACGTATATTCTTTTTGTCTGTTTGAAATCTTCGCCGATAAGCGAGATTATCCGGGTTGAACTTAGGTAGCACCGCGTTAGCCGATGCCAGTTTCTCTTCACCAGCACGGTGAGACTGAAGTAGCATTGTGTATAAGAACTTAGCCCTCAGTATATTTACGGGATAACGCTAAAAAATGAAAAACCTAAGCTTGTAAAGCAATTAAGGCGAGTATTCAGGAAACAACTTACCCCAGTTGCGGTCCAACCCCTGCTTAAAACTAGACACGGTACTGCAGGATATAAGTTCTTCTGGAAGAATGTTCCAGAAGTTAACAACCCTAAGGCTGAAAAAGTGTACCCAATTGGTACCCAATTGATCACGTCGGTTTGGTACGACAGCATAGATCCTACCCAAACTCGGAAAGTTCTATATGTAAAGAATACTCTTATCCAATCAAGTAGACTACCCTGAATGCCTTTTGCTGCTAGCCGGTGATTAACGGAATCAAAAGCCTTGCTGAAGTCTAGATAGAGGGCTTCGACTGGTCTCCTTTTATTCATTCTTCAGTGGCAGTATTGAGAGAACTAAGAAGTTTAGTCAGGCAGGATCTACGCCTAAGAAATCCATGTTGAGTTACAATCAGTAGAAAATGCCGACAAAGATGCTGACAGAATTTCTCACGCAGCAGTTTTTCCAATACGTTTTGGATTTGATTCAGCATCCATAGCTACGGATAACTCAAACTCCTATTTGAGGAAACGCTGTATTTTAACACAAACGTTCCGAGCGGTTTTGTATCGGACCCAAGAACCGGAAGTGAGAGATAGCTTATATTGCCACCATAAACGATCTTGTTTACGGACGCTGTTTGCTGCTTATTATTTTCTTGTTTGATGATAAATAAATGATAATACTGAGCTGGCTGTAAAAAGTTTCCCAGATTTCCTTAACTGATTTCAGTTCAAGGAAATCATATCGATTTGCAGTAATAAGAGCTCGAAGCAAGTCATACGTTCGTTGAGTGTTTCCTAATGATTCGTATTGATAAATGTAATCGAAGGTCATGACATCATGATCACTCAATCCGAGTGGAGCTGTATAGGAAACAGATTCTATCAAGAGTTCTTCGTTTGTATGAGGTCCAGGGTAGATGGGTTTGTTCAGATCGAAATCCCTTTGGTTGTTATACATTGTTGTAAAGAGCTGTGCAAGCGATTATATCTTGAAGAAGCTTTCAAATTAATCGTCACCTGTAATGTGTGTTGCAAGTGTCGGAACATTAAAATCACCGAGGAGGTGCAAATGTATGTTAGCTTAAATGCAAAACGTATTGCATTAAAAAAAACAGTGTCAGCAGTTGATGATAAAAGAGGGGCTATAAATCAATGCTAAGTGGCACTTGCGTTTATCATGCAAGCCAATAGAGCAAAACAATTTATCTAGGACATCTAGCTCAGGGGAGAAAAGTATAGTGCAGTTGATGCTTACATGTAAGTAGAGGAGGACACCGCCATCTTTTGTTGCTCGACATATTCTGTAGTTCATCAGGTGTAGAATTTTGAGTACATTATCGTGTAAGGAATTAAACAACCAGGTTTCTGTCACTGCAATCAAATCCCAAGACGCCACGGTCGCACATAAATGAAGTTCAGTGAACTTGCACAGAAAGCCCTGAGCATTGGTGTAACAGCATGATAGAGATTTGATTTTTGTTTCAGATGAAAAAAATCATAGTAGTGGATCCGCCGACACAAAATTGGTCGGCTGCTCCAGGTTTTTCGTCTCAGGTGCATTTGATTCACTTTGTAGCGGAGCCATTTTAGGAACAATAGTGTTCGTGCGTATGCAGCCCGAATACGAATTTCGGAAGTTGCACATCTTCGGCATTAATATCACGCCTCGAGTATTTTATCCTTCATCTCATCTGTGCGGAATAATATTTTGATAGGAAGAGGCTGTTGCGATTCATTTTTCGGTTTAATGCGCATAACATGAGTCGTTATTAGGTCCTTTAAACCGAGAATCTTTTGTAAAAATCTCCATTTACTGCAGTCGCGTTGCAGACCTTTACTGGATTCTTCTTCGTTCAAACTTGCTACACCGTGAACTATAACAGCTCTGCGATTTATAGCCTCTTTTGCTAGTTCCGGATTATTACGAAAAATTTGCCGTTCTTCCAACGAAACGTCCGGAAATATTCGCACAGCCGATTTGTTTAAAACTAAGAGGGATGAGGCGAACAATATATATTCTACATCTTTGACGGACATCAGCACTACATGCAGTAACCCGGGTGTGTTCGCACCAGGTGAGTTCGGTGGTCTAAATAATCGGGTCAGCGACGCAGGTGAGGCAGTGATACCTAAGCTTCGACAACGGTCATTCCATTGTTTCTTGTCATCTGCATCGAGTTGCTGTAGCGATGGCGAAGTTGATTAAATGAGATTACTACAAATTACCGTTAGATCTTCAATTTTGTCTCTTCGGGAATTTTATTGTTGAAACTCTTCGGTCTTAGCTTATGCACATCCTTCGATAATTCAGTATTTTTATTCATGTGACGACTGGTCTGATTCACAGAAATAAAGGTCGAAAACGCTGTTGAGAGGGACTTTGGTCGATTTCTGGAGTAATTAGTGTTTCCGTGGCAGTTACAGCCTCCCTGTAA